>SJXQ01012714.1:186083-418475 GCA_006408695.1 Aepyceros melampus | reverse complement strand
GGTCACTGCTCGGCGCCTGGAGGGGGAGGTGGAGACGGGGGAGGGGCCCGGGAGCTAGTCCTTGCCGAGGATGCTCTTCAGACTTCTCTGCACGGCCTCGTCCAGCTCTTCCTCCAGCTCCTCCTTCTTGGACATGGCCAGCTTGGACTGGTAATCCCGCACCACCTGGTCAATGTAGGGGGCACTCTGCGTGCCATGCAGCATCAGCGTCCACTCCTTCAGCACCCCCTTCTGGGGTGCACTCCCCACGAAGCCCAGCTCGAGGGTCCAGGTGCCCCGGGCATCCTCCCCCCAGTGTGGGTGGTCATGAAAGGCCACTTGTCGAAGCCCACCTTGGTGTCATCATCCCGGGGGCGCCGGCTCAGCAGGATGGACTTGGTGCCCATGGGGGACGTCATGTTGATGTTCAGGTCCCCCCTCCTGGTCGCGTTGACCGTGACAACTGCTTGGACATGCTCCAGGTAGCGGACGAAGTTTTCCTTGCCCTCGCATGCGTCGGTCGTGAGCGTCAGCACCAGCTTGCCAGTGGTTGGAATTTTCCTGAGGGCACAGTGGCGAGGAGACACAGTGAGGGGTGGGGACACTATTCCAGGGTTTTCTGTTGTTTAAAAAAAAAATTTGGCTGCATCCTGGGGCATGTGGGACCTTAGTTCCCCCACCAAGGATCAAACCCACGCCCCCTGCATTGGAAGTCGGAGTCTTGATCACTGAACTGATTGGGGATTCCTAGGGGTTTTCAAGGCCGCTCTGGGGAGTGGGGAGAGCAGGGACTCTGGGCTTCACTATTATACGAGCTGTGTGACCCTGAGAACATCACCTGCAGTCTCTGATATGTTTGGATGTGGGATGCAGCCAATGCAGTTGAGCCTCTTCCCACTTTGCCCAGGTCTCTGCTGGGTTCTCTTGCAGCCTAGGTCCCTGTGGACCCTGATGGCAAAATGTCAGGGATTTGATCTGGAAGGGACAACCCTAACCAATGATTGACAGAAGGAGGTAAGTCAATACTGCCTGAGTTCCTCACTGCTGGTGGGGACAACTCTGTCCCCAGTGGGGTTGAGCCTAGTTGCCCAGGGCAGCCTAGTTGCCTCAGTGTCTTATCTATGGGGTTGCTCTCTCTCCCTGTCTACATCGCCTCCTCCTCACCTGCATCTCCTGAGATCATCTCTCCAAGAAAACTAAAACAAAAACACCTGTCAGCACCTAAGTCCCACCAGGGCAACTGAGAGTGAGACGGGAGCTCAGAACTCTTTCTTTTACAGCACTAAGCACTTTGATAAAGAGAAATTATTGCTAAAGTGATTGCTATGACTAGCACATGATGTGACTGCGGCTCAGAAGGGACTGGTCATGGCCACACCTGACTGGTATGGGGTTGAGCATACCCTCTACTCTCTATAGAGCTGCTTCTGCTATTCAGGTCAAGTGTTAATGTTGATTTCCAAATTCACTTGAAATTCAGAGTTTGTCACGACCTTCAGGGGCTTCCCTGGTGGCTCAGATAATAAAGAATCTGCCTGCAATGTGGGAGACCCGGGTCCAATCCCTGGGTGGGAAAGATCCTTTGGAAAAGGGAATCGCAACCCACTCCAGTATTCTTGTCTGGAGAATTCCCATGGACAGAGGAACCTGGTAGGCGACAGTCCATGGGGTTGCAAAGAGTCCAACAGCACTGAGCAACTAACGCTTTGCTCAAGGAGCTGAGTGGGCAAGGGAAGGTGGGGGCTGAGCCGGACAGAGTGCTCGGGGAACACGCTGTTGGGGGGGCAGGCCAGGCTGCCTCTGCTTACTGACTTGGATGGTCCAGCGCAGATGCCTCACAGCCAGTTCTAATTTTCCCTTTTATTTGAGTCAAGCGCTCTTCATGGATTCTCCTGATAAAGTCTCTTTCGAAAATTCCTTTTTGAGTTGACTGCTTCTCTGGGAAGATGAGCGCTGAGGAGACTCATAAACCTGACAGTCGCCCCTCAGCGGCTCCCAGACTGTTTCCGCGCAGCCCGGTGTAGACTTGGCCTCTGCCAGGGGGTCATAGAGCCCTGCGGCTGGCCCCAGAGAAGCTTGATTCCTGGCAATAAGGGCTGCTTCTGCCAGAGGCCCAGCTGGCCTGGGCGCTGCTTCTTTGGAACCTCTCTGCCAGCCTCTGAGTTCTTCCAGCAGGGCATCTGCCCCAGACCTTGATCATCAGCACCTGAGACCAAGTTCAGGTGTGGGGCGGGTGGGCAAGGGGGCAGAGGGCATCCAGGAGACCAGAGCCCGTCCAACAAGGCCCGACCTCCCCCACTCCAAATTTCCCTGGCTAGTCTGACCGCCCTATTGCCTATCACCACTGTTTAGATGCCTCCTTGTGCTCAGGTGAAGCTGGCTAAATAGTCATTGATTCATTCATTCCACAAATATTGATCCCATGACTGCAAAATTCCAGGCTCTATTCTAGGCCCTGAGGACGCACCAGCAAATGGGACAGGCTAGGCTCCTGTCCTCGGGAAACCCAACTGAGTTCATGCTGAAAGTGCTCTCAAGGGAGGGAATCTATACATATAGTTATGACTGACTTGGGGCTTCCCTGGTGGCTCAGATGGTAAAGAACCTGCCTGCAATGCAGGAAGTGTGGGTTTGATTCCTTGGTGGAGGGCATGGCAACCCACCCCAGTACTCTTGCCTGAGAATCCCCATGGACAGAGGAGCCTGAAGGCCTATAGTGCATGGGGACTCAAAGAGTCTGACATGACTGAGCGATGAACACTTTTACGTTTCATGACTGACTCGCCTTGATGTATGGCAGAAACCTGCACAATATTGTACAGGATACATTCTCCAATTAAACACATTTTATAAGAAAGAGCTCTCAAGTTTCCTTTCATTAAAATAATGCTTCTGAGACTACCCACAAAATTCAGTCTTCTGGACCTTATCCAAAATCTCAGAAATCAGAACCTCTGAGGAGTAGGGCCTTGAGAGATGTATTTCTACCCCCAACACATTTCTATATACTTTCTTTTTCTATTATTTGGGCACACTGTGTGGCTTCTGGGATCTTAGTTCCCCAAGCAGGGATCGAAACTGGGTTCCCTGCAGCAGAAGTGCCAAGTTCTAACCACTGGATGATGAGACAAGTCCCTTTTTTTCCCTAAGAAATTTCTATATATTTTAAAGTTTAAAATTGCTGTCATAGTATATGTGTACTTGTGTATTTTGCTTAGAATAAAATTGTCTCAACAGAAGATCTGCTCTCGTCACACTGCCCATGGCCCCCACCTGCTGGGGCCCAGAGTCTGCAAAGGCACAGATGCTGAAGGGCTTCTGCTTAGCAAAGACCCTCTTTGTAGACCTCTCCCTCTTGGCAATAAGGGATGGAAGTTCCAGCCCTAGGACTCTGGAGACTAGATACTCTGAAACTGCCCAATGCTACAGCTCTGCCTGGAAGCTGGCTGTCCCCGAATCAAACCCAGTGCATCTCGGGAGGACACAGAGAGTGTATCTGACACGGTCGCCAGCGCAGTGGCAGCGTTTCCGGGGTATTTTCCATGAGTAGCGGCAGAGCTTGCTGCCCCCACTCACTCTGGGTCCTGCACGGAGCCGCCCACGCAGTGGAACCTCTCGGGCACCGTCTTCCAGTCTCTGGCCATCTTCACCATGGCACCCGCGTCTAGGACCCCGTAGCCAAAGAGGTGGTTAAACTCCAGGCCGACCCCATTCCTCCGCCACTGGTGGACCTCGTCGTGAAGCTGGTTCCGCTTGGAGGTGAGCACAGTCAGATGCTGCATGTCTCTCCAGGTCAGACCCAGGCTGTGGACCGGAGGCAGGGAATTCAAGGACAAGGTCATGGGACAGGGATGAAGGGAAGGAAAAAGAGACAAAATGACTAAGACAGCACGTAGACCTCCAGTAAGATTTTGGAACATCTATGAACCCCCAAGTCAATGGAGGATTATCCATGCATTATTTATAATATAGCCGTACATCGATTTCTGGAGAAGGAAATGGCAACCCACTCCAGTACTCTTGCCTGGAAAATCCCATGGATGGAGGAGCCTGGTAGGTTACAGTCCATGGAGTCTCAAAGAGTTGGACACGACTGAACGACTTCACTTCACTCCGTTCACTCACTTCATACTTTATCGCTGGAGAAGGAAATGGCAACCCACTCCAGTGTTCTTGCCTGGAGAATCCCATGGACAGAGGAGCCTAGTCCATGGGGTCACAGAGAGTCGGACACGACTGAAGTACATCAATTAAAAGTCTTGCCTTTCTTACTTAAATATATTTCAAATGCAAAAGCTGATACACACTGAGATGGCTAAAATGAAAAAGGCTGACAGTACCAAGTGTTGACAAAGATGAGGGACAATTGAGTATTTTGCAGATGGGAGTGTAAATTCTTGCAATACTTGGGAAAACAGTTTGACTCTATCTTTTAATGTTGCCCACGTGCTTAAGCTGTGGCACAGAAGTTCCATTTCTAGGTGTGTAGCCAACAGAAATGTGTGTAAATATTCACCAGACATACATGGACTGGAAATGTCCATAAGCCCAAACTATGAAGCCCCCAAATGCCCACCCACAGTAAAGTGAATAAGCCAACTGAGATGTATTTATTGGACATGGAACCCTGCACTGCAGTGAGAATGAACTATAGCTACTCAGAATCACTGGGATGAAGAGAATGTTGACCCAAAGAAGTCAGACACAGAGGAGAACAAACTATACGATTACAGTCACTTAAAGAAGAAAAACAGGCACAGCGAATGTGTGCTGTCGGAAGTCAGGTTAATGGTGGGTCTTGCACAGGTAGTGTTCGGAAGGGATACAAGGGGCTTCTGGCTGTTAGCTGAGCTTTGTTTCTCGACCTGAGTGTTGGCTACTTGCAAGCAGTCCGTTTGGGAACATGGGCTGTCAGTTCTTCAAGAGCAGAGACAACAGCCACAATATCTGTCTCCCCAAGGCCTAGGATGGCCCTCCTCGGCACACTCTTCATTTAGCAAATAAACAAGTTGGCTTGCAGAAGTGTCTTTGGAAATTGGTGTCTACTATTCCTCAGTGTCTGTGTTTTTGAAAATGTCAGCCGTGACCCGTCTGTGGGCTAGACCGGCTGCATGGGCTGTGTATCTGGGTTGCACAGGAAAATCATTTGTGGGACATTTAAGGCCAAACCGCTCTGGCCACATCTTAGACTAAGTAAATCAGAATTTCTGGGAGGGGGACCCAGGCTTGGGAAATTGTTAACACTTCTCAGGTCATTCCAGAGACAGCTGAGCTTGAGAACCAGGTTCTTTATGAATGAAGCTGTCACGAGTGGAAGAGAAGAGAAAAGAATGCTAGTGTGACTGTAATATGGGGAGTGTGTGTGTGTGATGTGTTGGGTTGGAATGCAAAATGTATTTCTCACTGAGAGTCATGGTCAACAGTTTGGAAAAGCCTTGCACTACAGTTCTCCTCAGAATCAAATGATTCTAAGAACATCACTCATTTGATAAAATCTCATCATGGGCAGGTTTCATTGGTTCAAAGCTTTGAATCAGAGCCAGAAGACGCTAGTGATTCATACACTCTTGAAATGTAGACTTTCAGGTTTTAAGGAGAAAATTTCGAGGAAAGTCAATGCTTATTTGAGAAATTTAAGAACATATTTATTTTCGACATATGGTCCCCTGGACACGTGGACCAGGTGAACAGTGTGAAATTTCCTGACATTGATTGTGGCTAAAAGCTCAGTGCTTTGGTGGAACAGGATTCTGAAATCATTTAACCCAAAAATGTTGATAAATTCAAAAAGTGTTGATAAACCCAAAAAGTGTTGATAACCCCAAAGTGTAGATAAACTGCTAACTTCAGGGTAATCAGAGGGCTGGCTGGCAGGTGGAGTAGCTCTCACCTTTGCAAGGGGTTCTGCTACAATAATGTGCTACGCTTCCTGAAGGACCCCATTACACCTTTCTCCATGGATTTACTCTCATGGGGCACAAGAGAGAGAAAGAATGCGTTAGAACAAGGATGTTCTCATGTCTAAACTAAATCAGAGCAAGGCCCATACTCCAGCGTCAGAATTTGTGACACTGGTTGAACAACCATTTGCTTATGCCTGAAAAGTAACACTGAGTCCGTCCTATTTTTGCATTCTGAGCAACTTCTGAACTGACAGAAGATGTGCATATACGCTAAGTTACTTCAGCCGTGTCTGACTCTTTGTGACCCCAGGCTCCTCTCCATGGGATTCTCCAGGCAAGAATACTGGAGTGGGTTGCCATGCGCTTCTCCAGGGGATCTTCCCAACTCAGGGATCAAACTCACATCTCTTATGTTTCCTGCATTGGCAGGCGGGTTCTTTATCACTGGCACCACCTGGGAAGGCCTGACAGAAACAGTGTGTTAGTTTAGTTGTGTCCCACTCTTTGGGACCCCATGGGCTGTAGTCTGCCAGGCTCCTCTGTCATGGAATTGTCCAGGCAAGAATCCTGGAATGGGCTGGTATTCCCTTTTTCAGGGGGATCTTCCTGACCCAGGGATCGAACCCATGTCTCCTGCATTGCAGGCATATTATTTACTGTCTGAGCCATCAGAGAAGCCCCATTGTGTGAAACAGGGATCTCACAACCTGCTTCAAGCTTTAATCCTACTACGGCAGCTCAAGGGTTGTAGGTGACACCTATTAACTAATACAAAATAGATGTACAGAATACCTCCAGTATGGAAGTCACTGTGTTCAGTGTTATAGGCAAGGAGTGGTCGTGCTTTCAAATAGTTTATATAAGAGTTGGAAAAGTAAGGCAGACCTACGGAAAAGCACTGCACAGAGAAGTGATTCTATGAGCATCTATCAAGTGTGTATCATGTCCAGGCTCTGCACTAGTTCTGAGCAGGCTGTGGAAAGGTCTCAGAGCCTATAGTCTGTGGGGCAGACAGACAGCGCCATATTTAAAAAGGGGGGAGCTGAGCTCCCTCCCTGTCATGCCGAGGGAGCCAACAATGGGGCCCCGGAGTTATCCCAAGGAGAGCATCTCACAGAGTGTGGACCAGCTTTGGAACCATGTGAGGACCTGTGACAAACAGGGATTCCTGGTCTCAACCTCAGGTCTCCGGCATCGGACCTCCTGGAGGCTGTGGGCCTGAGGATGCACACGTAGGACAGCACCCGGGTGATGCTTCTGTACACGGGGTTTGAGAACACAGGTCTGAGACGGTGGTTCACAGCCTTGGCTGCACATGTGGACAGCGTGAACACAACGATGACATCAGACAGGACCCAGAATTGTTGATTCCGTAGACCTGTCCATACATCTGCCAAAGGCTTGAAGGATCCAGAGGTGGGAGAAGGCAAGCATTACTCAGGTGATAAACTTTAAAAAGCACAGGAGGTCAGGAGCCCTGAGTGTCAGGGAGGGAGAGCCAGGGACTGAGGCAGGAGAGAACCACATGTTAGAACATCAGAACTTTATCTGAGGAACAGACATGAGGCAGAGGCGCTTGAGCTGATCTTTAGAAACATCATCCAGAGAAGGAATTAAAATGTGTGGGACTGGAAGGAAGTAATATTTAACAGCAGTATGGAGGAATCTCTCAGACATAATGTTGAACCAAAATGCCCATACTGATACTTAGGTGATTGTCTGTTTCCTGATTTGGGTGCTGGTTACATGGATGTGTAAGGCCTCCCTGGTGGCTCAGATGGTAAAGAACCCGCCTGCAATGCAGGTGATATGGGTTCGATCCCTGAGTGGAGAAGATTCCCTGGAGAAGGAAATGGCTACCCACTCCAGTATTCTTGCCTGGAGAATCCCGTGGACAGAGGAGCCTGGTGGGCTACAGTCCATTGGGTCTCAAAGAGTCAGACATGTCTAAGCGACTAACATCAATACTACATGGATCTGTTAACTTTATAAGGAGTCTTTGAGCTTTCCCTAAGGTGTGTGCACTTGTCTCTGTGTCTATTATACTTTGGGGCTTATATGACAAAATCATTCCTTGGAAGGTCACTTTCGGAAACACTGCTCTAGCCCAGAACGCGGGCTGCTTTACTAGGGATGGTTCTCCTGGGCCATAATTTTGCCTCCTTATGATCCCCTCAGAACCCCACAGTAAGTCTGGGGTCATGGAGAGAACCCCACATAGGGGAAGGTAGCTGTGTGTGTGTGTGTGCTAAGTCACTCCAGTCGTGTCCAACTCTTTGCGACCCTGTGGACTGCAGCCCTCCAGGCTCCTCTATCCAAGGGATTCTCCAGGCAAGAATACAGGACTGGGTTGCCATTTCCTTCTCCAGGGGATCTTCCTGACCCTGGGATGGAACCTGCATCTGTTACATCTCCTGCATTGGCAGGCGGGTTCTTTACAACTAGCGCCACCTAAACTCCACTAGAGATATCCTGCGAAACTTCTCAAATATTGGACTCCCTGGGAAATGTGAGCAATGATCTCCGGGGAATCAAGAAGGTATTTTCAACCATTTGGCAGAAAAGCATTTTATGAGATTAAACAACAGGTGACGACTGGTCAGGACAGAGGACTGGGTTCCCTTTGTCCCCTGGAGCCACAGAGATGGTCCTCCCTCTTTCATGGTCCTGATGGGCAGATGTTTTAGACAGGATAATTTGTTTTCTGCATTCAGGTTGTTTTGGAAAAGCTTTCCTGTTGGCTCTCCGAGTGGGAAACAGCCCTGACTGCTGCCACATATGTCCCCAAGGACTCCCAGGTGCCTCCTCTGAACACAAAGAGAGGTGAGCTGCAGGAAGTGTTCACAAACAGAGCCTTCTGGCCTCCTTCCTCTGGGCTCTCTCCCGGGGCTATTTCATGCTGATCAGAGGTTTTAGCTCCTGGCTTTGTTGTTGTTCAATCGCTCAGCGGTTTCTGACTCTTTGCGACCCCATGGACTGCAGCACGTCAAGCTTCCCTATCCTTCACTATCTCTGGGACTTTGCTCAAACTCTTGTCCATTGAGTCCATGATTCCATCCAGCCATCTCATTCTCTGTCGACTCCTTCTCCTCCTCCCTCAATCTTTTCCAGCATCAGGATCTTTTTCAATGAGTCAGCTCTTCGCATCAGGTGGCCAAAGTATTGAAGCTTCAGCTTCATCCTTCCAATGAATATTGGAGCCCTTTTGCCCACTGAAAAGTCTTGGGATTTACCACTCCAGGAAGGGCTTATGCAGCCCACTCCCTTGCCTTGATTTGGAATAAACTCTGAGGCAAGATTTACATTCCAGAACTCCTTCTGGAGTCAGGCTGAGGCCAGAACCTTTGGAATAGCATCCTTGCTTAGATCCTTTCCCATCTCTAACTTGCTTCCTCTCTTTCCCAATGGTCTCTGCTGGGAGCTCATTCTTAATGAATTGTACCAAACTCTAATCTCAGGGTTTCTAACCCAGGTGGCTGGTGTTCTAAGAAATCTGAGGACTGGCTTCCAAGATGGGTTTGAACCACCTATTACCAGGTATCATTTTTTCCCCGTTTATGGCAAGAGAGTGCTCAGTTGATGACCACTGCTCCAAAATGAAGTATGCCTAGCAGTGAGTGCATTCTTTTCTGTAAGGAAAGCTGCAAGTGTGGTAAAGAATGAGGAATAATTGTTGCAGAGCCCACAAATCTGTTGAAAGTTCCAGCAGCCTGCTCAAGCACTTTGATGGATCGAGATGTCACTTTGTTGGCATATAGGATTCCTAGGTAGCTCAGTGGTAAAGAAGTCGCCTGCCAATGCAGGAGACATAAAAGATGTGGGTTTGATCCCTAGGTCGGAAAGATCCCCTGGAGGAGAAGGGCATGACAACCCACTCCAGTATTCTTGCCTGGAGAATCTCATGGACAGAGGAGCCTGGTAGGCATATATGCCTGGGCTAGTGACTTTTTGCTTGTCAGAATCCAGGGAGACTTTAAGGCGAGTTCTACCCTCTTCGATTTAAGGGGAGACAAGAAACTCCTTCTTATTCCCTGTCCTCTGTGAGACTTTGTGGCAGGAGCAGCCTCCCTCTGCTTGTCTGCTCCCAACTAGAGTGAGCGAGACCAACTCAGACTTTAGGATCCAGCAGGTCCTGAGAAGAAGAGTTTCATTTTTAGGAAACGCACATAATATGTAAGTTTTTTTTTGTCTTGATGCTTAATAGGAAGAGAATGTCCGTTTCTTCTTTCTTAAATTTTCCACCTGAGTTTTGTTAACAGAATCAAAGTTTGGCTTGGCCCAAAGACAGAAGTCATGCCCCATTTGGGGCCCAGTTTGTAAAAGGAGAATAACGATGTCTTTTTCTGCTTGAAGGCATAGGGGTTGGACTAGATAATCTTTTGAAGTCCTTTCCTATTCTAGGAATCAGCTCTACCTCCTTTGCAAGTCAGAAAATGCACTGAAACTGTGGAGAGTCAAGCAGGGCTGCCTGAAGACCGATGCTAGAAGCTCTGGTTGCCTAGCAACAGCCAACAGGGATGAAAATTCAGCTTCCCTTCCCCAGGAGCCAGAATCCAACTTCTTACAAGTTTCTGGTTCTGTATTCTCAGATAATTCCTTGCACAGTGGGCATCTGCACGTACACCACATGGTGTTGCCTGAACCCCCAAGTTCATTGCTCAAACCAAAGGCCAGTCTCTGCTTTGCACTAAGACAGGGGAGCAGGTGGGCAGGGACCTGTGCTGGTGCTCAAATCCAAGCTGGGTCCAGCAGAAGTGATGTGTGGCTTCTCCGTGGGATGGTGAGAACAGAGAGGGTGGGCGCCTCTCACCGGTAGCTGGAAGGTAGCAGCAAAGTCCATTTCTTGGACTATACTGTGTGACTTTGCCCACATTGTCTCAGTATTAAAGTGAGTTCACCATATAAGTTAACAAATCTGGAGCGAGAGCATCCTGTTTCCATGACATGTTCTGAAAACCTTGCTAGATAACCAGCTTGGCAATGATCTTTCATTTAGCTGATTGGGAGTATTATTAGAGTGAAACAGCCATGAAATCCACAGATGAAAGAAAATATCTCTGTGCCCCCATGTGTGATTGGGTGTTGGACTCTTGTGCTCTCTAGGGATGTAGTTTTGTGGGATGTGTGTGTGTGTGTGTGTGTGTGTGTGTGTCATTAGCATCACCCAGCAGAGTTCATTGGCCCTGACATTTTACTGACTCTCACACCCACTTTTGCCTCCACGGACACTTGGTGTTGGGTTGGGAGATTTGTGTTAGTTCACGCTGCAGATTTGGCCCTTGGTCCCAAGCTGGAAACATACTTAGCCTCTAAAGCCAGTGCGAACACTCCAGCTGCTTCGGGAGCAGCCGCAGATGTCCCAGAATGCCTCAGGGTGCAGTTGCCATATAAATCTGTGGTTGCCTGGAGGGGAAGAGAGAGAGGAATGAGTGAAGAAGCCCCACTGCTTTAAACCCAAAACAACACAGAGCAGAAGATCTTCTGTTTCTTTTACTTAAAGTCTCCCTTGTTCTGAAGATGATTTAGATGGAGGCAAGAATAAGCTTAGCACTCATGTATTTATTTTGCCAGACATTTTTATCTGAGCTTCCTAGTAGCCTATGCAAAAAGGGAAACACAATAAGTTATAGTTACAGTGTCCATAAGATACAAGAAGTCAACTGTTTAGAGAGGCAACTCTGCAGCTATTCTAATAAAGAGATATTTATTTTCTGGACCCTAAAAGGAAACATTATAGGTGAAAAGTGACGAGCCAATACCACCACCATACTCAGTGCAATGGTGGGGTTTGTTAAAATGAGATTGGCTCAGAAAGCTCAGGGCCACTTCATCAACAAATTATTTTCCCTTCAGGAAAAAAGGGTGGCGTTCTTAAAGAGGAAAAATGAAACAAGTCCAGCTAAAGTTTGCCTAGAGCAACAGCCATTAAAGAGAAAATGTTGCATTCTCTACATCTACAATCCACCAAGAGATTCTGGAACACGGCGATCCACTGCTACATCAGTGATTACCCCAAGTGGGGAGGCTGATCAGCTGAGTTTCAAAGGATTTTACAGAGAAAATCCTCATCTTCAACGTTTGTGAGAGACAGGGTTTTCATTAAGATTGTTTATAAATCATGAGAATACTCATTTCTCCTGTTTGTCTGTAGGCTCCTTGAGTGGGTCTATTATTTTGAGGGACAAAGCATCAGGGCAATTTAAAGTCATCTCCTTGGGAAAGTGACTATATTCCAAGCGAATTCAGTGCCCCTCCCCAGCTGGAGTAGAGTCACAGACAGGAGTTGAGGACAGAGTGATACCACTGGGAGGCCCTTGGGGCAGGGAGGGGAGCTTCTGGGCGGTGTTTGGGAGAAGGCTTACAAGCAGAACAAGATTGGGGCCACCCTTGCTCGTCCCTTTCTGCCCACACAGCTCAGAAGATGAGCAAGTGAAGCCTCTTTCCACTTGGGAGGAGCTGACACATTTTCCATCCTCCCCAAGACTAAGGGGAGCTGACGGGGCTCATGGGAGACATTAGGGGGGTTCATGGGGGAGCCAGGCTAAGGTCTGGGTCTCTTGCAGGGAAAGGACTTCTGCCAGCTCCTGTGAGAGCTGGTCGGGTGGAGCCCAGGAAGGACCTTGGGCCTGAAGGTCTAGCTGGTACTGATGACTGCATTCTTGTTCCTGCCTTTTTCCAACCCTGGAGGAGGTGGTGGCCAGGCAGAATGTAGCCCAGCCCGACTATTGAGTCACCCACTAAATTCCTAGCTTGGAGGACTGAGAAAAGGCTGTATGCCTAGCGGACTTGGAAAATTCACTGTTAAACCTAGGTGCCCAGGAAGGAAGAGTTGCTCAGAAGAGTGCAATAAATGTCTGTGATTCTTAACCTTTTGGTTTTCTCAACTGTGGACCCGGTTTAAAATATTATGAAACACATTACTCTTCCTTTGCAAAAACACACATGTGCCCACTTCTGGGGAGGTCTAGGGACCGGGAAGAGTCCATCCGTGGATGCCATTTCTAAATTACACTAAGAAATGGATGTGTTCTTGGCTCAGATGAGGTGCAGGTGTGATGCTCCAGTTCTTAATATTAGTTACCTTACAAGCAACGTGCTGGGGCAACATCTTGGTAAACTAGAGTTCATCATTATTTGTAAGCCAGAAGAAGGAACAGGAAGATCTATGGACCATGAGCGGGAAGGTCATGGCGCTCTTGTTTTTCGTGAGGCCTCGACCTTGATAACAAAACATCACCAGCCTAGAAGAGGGGTGCATCTCCCCTCGGAACAGGGGCTGACTCTTTGAAGGAGGGCCCTCCTTCCATGACGTCACCGCGTCTGCGTATGACGTCACTCATGTCCTCGCGTACCCCTGGCCGTCACTCACCACGCCGGCCTCGGGGTTCCGCTTGCGCCCATTGCTGAAGGTGGAGGCTAGCGTGGAGGAGCAGCTCTCGTCATAGAGCGCGGTCCTGCCGTCGTTGATGGCGGAGTTGATGGAGATGGTCCACATGCTGGATGCGTAGCCGTCACAGTTGCAGTCGTCGTAGCTGCCGCCGTCGCCCGAGGCCCACACGTAGATGCTGCCTTTGCCCCCGCGGCCCTGGGGGTGGGGGACAGAGAGGGATGCGTGGGCTGCAGTGGCGTCCACCTGGCCTCTTAAGCAGTTGAACCCAAGGACTGGCTTGGTTTCTATCTGTCCTTGAAAACCACTGCCTTCTGGACAAGCACCCTGAGAATTTTTCTTTTCAGGAAGGATTCAATATAAAGTCATCTCAATTTACATTTAATCTGGGAATAACAAGGTGGGAAAGACTGGAAGAATCTCTTTAAAACTGACAAGTGGACTGCTTTTTAAACGTTGATAATCCTCATGGTCAAAGTATATGGAAAGGAAAATGAAAAAAACAAATCCCTCTGCATATAATTCTTACATATTCTTTCAGGCATTTTTCAGTAAAAATGCAAATGTACCTGTAAATTTATACTTATCTATGTAAGATGTAAAAGATATTTATATACAGCTTCCATTTTATAGGTATTATGTATATTTTACATGTTTACATATATATAGATATTGTGAGTATTAAAATACACATTTACTTACAGATGTCTTATATATATATATATGTGTGTGTGTGTGTATGTGTATGATACCAATCTCTGGGTTGAGAAGATCCCCTGGAGGAGGTCATGGCAACCCACTCCAGTCTTCTTGCTTGGAGAATCCCATGGACAGAGGAGCCTGTAGGGCTACAGTCTATAGTGTCGCAAAGAGTCAGACAGTCTTAGCAACTGAGCATGCACACAGGCCAGAGGAAGGAGATGTCTGAATTGCCTCCAAGGTCTCCTGCCTCCTGACAATGAGAAGTGACATTCTGATTGCTTCTAACAGGACTTGGAGTTAATTAGCCTGTGACTGGCTGAGTCGATACATCAACAAAGATCGATTTAGCCACTAGCTAAGAAGTGTCCTCAGTGTCTTGGTAAATCTGCCCTGGAAGACTCCATCCAAACAGGCAACTGCCTGCAGAAACCAAAACACAGAAGGAACCGTAGCATCCTTACAACTGAGAGGGTGCGAGAGGGTGCAACCCTCTCAAGCAGACTCAGGCTTGGGCTCAGTGTCAAGGATGCCGCCCTTGGAAAGTGAAACAGACATGAATCAGCATCAGTGAGTGAGGCTACCCACTGGGGAACCTTCTCCTGAACCAGCCCACAGGTGGGCTGCTAGTGAACAGGCAACCTTTGCTACAAGGAAGCCAATGCTAAAAGCGTTCTCACCTTGATGTAGGGAGACTGGTTGTGACTCTAACCTGTCGGGTTTCTCTGTGTTCATGACCCCTTTATATTAGGGTTTGTAGCCCTGCCCACCAAAAGGAGGGGCCTGTTTCCCACCCTTGAGTCTGGGTTGGCTTCCTGTCTCGCTTCAACAAACAGGATGTGGTGGGCAGTAGTGCTGGGTCGATTCTAAGCATGAGTCTCAAGGAGCCCAACCCATGTCCGCTCTCCCTCAGAGACCATGGGAACCAACCTGAGTTAGCGTGCGGCTGATGACAGACAGCCTGGTCAGGTTCACTGCCACAGCTAACAGTGACCCCACATGGGAGGCCACCCTAGACCTGGCGGTCAGTGGCTCACCCTCCAGCTGGCCACAGATGCATGAGTGAGGCCACCTGAGATTCGCCAAGGATGGCCCAGGTTTGCAGAGCAACCCAGCTGACCTGTAGACCAGAGTTAAGTGGTTGTTACTTACCGAGTTTTGGGGAAGTTTGTTATGTGGCTTTGCTGCCTGATATACAGGGAGCAGTATCAGCATGCTTCTGAAGAGTCAGCAGCAAACATTAGTTTTGTTTTGGACTGTAAGACTTAACCCACAGGAATATTTTGATTGCTAGGAATTTTAAACTTCATTTTCTAAGTTGTGTGTGTGTGTGTGTGTGTGTGTGTTTACGAGGGCAATAATAATTATATTCTTGCTTCTAATGATTGGGTATCAGTAGCAAATAGTCCCTGACTTCTGGGCAAGATGGACCACTAAAGAGAAGACCCTAGTTCTGGGAGCAGTTGAATGGGGAAGGGGCATCTATAAGAGGGCTGAGAGCTGACTGTGGGATGGGTCTGTTACTGGCACACCACACCGTCCTGTTAAAACGACACCCCAAGATCCAGTTCTGCCCCTCAGCTTCACCTGAACCACAGCTGGGATGAAACTGAAACAGAGCAACTGTGACTCACATTCAAACAATCAGTTGGAGGTGCAAGGGAGAGATGAGGCTGATAATCGCAGCACACACTTCCAGGGCGCTTAGCATGAAGCGGGGCCACTCGGAATGCCTCACAGCGTCACTCACTGCTTCCTCACAACCATCCTGTGTGGCAGCACCGCTCGCACCAGCCATGTGGGAGACCAAATACGTAAGAAGAGACACAGCAAACGAACAAAAGAGCTAAGTAGGACTTTGGAATTCTGGGGAGGGATACAGATGAAAATACGACCGGTGGAGAGAAAGACAGCATCACAGGGTTGTTGATTTTCCCCAAGTTAACTTACAAATTTAACTTGGTCCCAACAGATGCACTGTGCCATTTGGACTTAATCAGGCAGATTCTGCCATGCTGGGCAGATCACTACAGGGAATTTTATCCAGGGAGTAAGTAGTAAAGCGGAAACAAAGCCCCAGTTGGGGTGAGGGGGTCACCCAGAGGTTAGGGAGGCGATGGTCTAGGAGCCTGCACTGCTCAGGGTGGGCTGCCTGCTGGGGTCTCCTGCCCTTCCTCTGCAGCACGTGCTTGGAGGAGACTGGCTGTCTACCTGCCTCCATGTTTATCTGGTTTAGGCTGGAATTATCTTTTCTGCCTCCTCTACCCCTCTGCTCTTTTTTTTCCCTCTTTTTTTTTTTTAAGGCAAGTGCATTTAGATGAAATTTAATAGGTGATGCAACTCCACTTTGAATTCTCTTTGTATTATTAGTCTTTGGAGGTTAGTGGGATTAATCACTCTTAAAAGATTTCATGAAATGAGAATTTGTCACCGAGGCACTATTAAGGGTATTTAAGCATTGACATTCTCCACCAGGGGTGGTTTTGTGTCCCAGGGGGCATTTGGCACAGTTGGAGGCATTTTGGTGCTCGCTACCAGCATCTAGTGGGTGGAGACCAAGGATGCTCAACTTTTAACGCAGAGGACAGCCCTCTGCCTCTCCCCCGGCCCCCACCAGCTACAACTAAGAATGAGGGGCAACTAAGTGTCAACAGTGCAGAGGCTGAGTCTTTGCTCAACCTACTGGCAAAGGCAGTGATTTTAAGAGCATAGCCTAAAGCAGCCTTTCACAAAGCCCAAGTTTCTTAAAAGTTCATATGGATTCTGTAGTGTGCTTTTGAGAGAGTTACAGGCAGGAAGGCTAGGGGTCTCCAACTGGAGGAAATAGGCTGAAAGTGTCAGACAATTTTTCTCTCAAGCGGCAGGAGGAAACAAACTACTAGTGTCAGATTTTTTTTCCTTTCTCTATACAAAATTAAAAGGAGGTTTCTCTTAAAATTCTGTGTTTCCACGAAGATACCTGGTTCCACCTGAACTTAACTTTTCTCAAACCTTGAGCTAACTAATGGGTTTTAAAGATCTTCACCACCAGATAATCATGATGGTGTGATCACTCACCTAGAGCCAGACATCCTGGAATGTGAAGTCAAGTGGGCCTTAGGAAGCATCACTACAAACAAAGCTAGTGGAGGTGATGGAATTCCAGTTGAGCTATTTCAAATCCTGAAAGATGATGCTGTGAAAGTGCTGCACTCAATATGCCAGCAAATTTGGAAAAGTCAGCAGTAGCCACAGGACTGGAAAAGGTCAGTTTTCATTCCAATCCCTAAGAAAGGCAATGCCAAAGAATGCTCAAACTACCGCACAATTGCACTCATCTCACACGCTAGTGAAGTAATGCTCAAAATTCTCCAAGCCAGGCTTCAGCAATACGTGAACTTGCAGATGTTCAAGGTGGTTTTAGAAAAGGCAGAGGAACCAGAGATCAAATTGCCAACATCCGCTGGATCATGGAAAAAGCAAGAGAGTTCCAGAAAAACATGTATTTCTGCTTTATTGACTATGCCAAAGTCTTTGACTGTGTGGATCATAATAAACTGTGGAAAATTATGAGAGAGATGGGAATCCCAGACCACCTGACCTGCCTTTTGAGAAACCTATATTCAGGTCAGGAAGCACCAGTTAGAACTGGACATGGAACAACAGACTGGTTCCAAATAGAAAAAGGGGTACGTCAAGGCTGCATATTGTCACCTTGCTATTTAACTTCTATGCAGAGTAAATCTTAAGAAATGCTGGCCTGGAAGAAGCACAAGCTGGAATCAAGATTGCCGGGAGAAATATCAATAACCTCAGATATGCAGGTGGCACCACCCTTATAGCAGAAAGTGAAGAGGAACTAAAAAGCCTCTTGATGAAAGTGAAAGAGAAGAGTGAAAAAGTTGGCTTAAAGCTCAACATTCAGAAAACTAAGATCATGGCATCTGGTCCCATCACTTCATGGGAAATAGATGGGGAAACAGTGTCAGACTTTATTTTTCTGGGCTCCAAAATCTGCAGATGGTGATTGTAGCCATGAAATTAAAAGACTCTTACTCCTTGGAAGGAAAGTTATGACTAACGTGGACAGCATATTAAAAAGCAGAGACATTACTTTGCCAACAAAGGTCCTTCTAGTCAAGGCTATGGTTTTTCCAGTGGTCATATATGGATGTGAGAGTTGGACTGTGAAGAAAGCTGAGCACCAAAGAACTGGTGCTTTTGAACTGTGGTGTTGGAGAAGACTCTTGAGAGTCCCTTGGACTGCAAGCAGATCCAACCAGTCCATCCTAAAGGAGATCAGCCCTGGCTGTCCATTGGACGGACTGATGTTGAAGCTGAAATTCCAATACTTTGGCCACTTGATGCAGAGAGTTGACTCATTGGAAAAGACCCTGATGCTGGGAAAGATTGAGGGCAGGATGGCATCACTGACTCAGTGGACATGGGTTTGGGTGGACTCTGGGAGCTGGTGATGGACAGGGAGGCCTGGCATGCTGTGGTTCATGGGGTCGCAGAGTTGGACACAACTGGGCGACTGAAGTGGACTGAACTGAATGAGCTATGTATTTACCCTAGACTCTGTCTTTCTTCAAGTTGGTTCTGCTTAAGACTCAGAACCGATAAGGGCTCAACAAACCAGTTTGTTTTACTCATACATTGTTCTCCTAATCTATGTTAATGAAACTATATATCTACTTGGAAACCTGCCTTTCTTCAAGATTCATGTCAATAGTTTTATGCCTGGGCTGACTCACCTTGTGCCAATGTTGTCTCAAAATGCATGTTGTGGATGAAGGGCCTGGTTCCAGGCTCTGAGTTTTGAGACATTCCCTTTCTCTAATTAGCAGACTGCTAGTAGCTAATGACTGAAAGTTGCTCAGTCATGTCTGACGCTTTGCGGTGCCATGGACTATATAGTCCATAGAATTTTCCAGGCCAGAATACTGGAGTGGGCAGCCTTTCCCTTCTCCAGGGGATCTTCCCAACAGAGGGATCAAACTCAGGTCTCCTGCATTGCAGGCAGATTCTTTACCAGCTGAGCCACAAGGGAAGCCCAGTAGCTATAAAACATCTGGCTAAAGACTAGCAGGGGAATACTCTTTCTGCCCCCTTCTGATGTCTATGTCAGAAACTTTATCTCTTTTATACTTTAATAAAATTCTATTATACAAAAGCTCTGAGGAATCAAGCCTTGTCACTGGCCCCAGCTTGAATTCCCCCACTCCAGAGGCCAAGAATCCCAGCATTTTCCACGGCTCAGCAACAACCTTTAACTTTTAATATAAAAATATCCAATACAATATTGTAAAGTAATTAGCCTCCAATTAAAACAAATAAATTAAAAAAATAAAAAAATAAAAATTTATTATTAAAAAAATAATGGCACAAATTGCTTGCCATTGGCTAATGTAAATTTCCAGCTCAAGGCTGGTACATTGACTCTTTGTACTCTCAGCACATCACCTGTGCCAGGAGGTGGAAATCCTGCTCTGAGAATCTTGAGGCTGAAGTGAGTTGGTCCCTTTATCCTCCCCAATGCCTAGTGACCTGCAGGAATGACTACCCTTCCCTGTGCACCACCCCCGCCCCCGCCAGGCCCTGGCCCAGTGGTGGTATCTGCTTGCAGATACTGATGAAGCCAGCCTGATACAGTTTGCCTTTTCCCAGACTCTTAATTACACTAATTTTTATTTTCCAGTCACCTTGACATCTTAATAGAACATAGATATACTTAAAAAAGTCACTGTATTTGTATTATGAAATCATATTCTTTGTAGAATGACTGGAATCTAGACTGTGAAGAAGAAAATAAAAATCCTATGTAATCTTCCATGAATATAAAATCACTGGTAATATTTGGTGGATTTCTGCCAGTTATATATATATGCAAAGCATAAGAACAGGTTTAAGAATGAAAATGGGATCATAAAATCCATCTATCTTTGTGGCCCTGCTTAAAATATATTTCTCACTTACCATTACATTAACATTTCTTCACATAATTAAATACCCTTCTATACCATAAGTTTTTATTAGTCTTCTTAGATAGCCATTCCACAGTTTATTCACTCTTTTTCTTAGATGTACATAGAAGGCTGTTTCTAGGTTTTAAAGTGCTGACGTGAACATGATTCTATATATGTCTTTGTATTTCTATTTATTTTCTCAAGCAGAGTCTTTAAAATAGGGAATGTAGGGTGAAAAGGAACAAATGTTTGAAGATTTTTGACCCATGGTGCCATATTATTGGTTTTATAAGGCTTAATAATAATCTATATTTTCACCAATACTGCACAAGAACTCAGTATTCAGCCCATCTGGGTCAAGATTTAGAATCATTAAAAAAATAGTCTTGCCAACTTAGTGAACAAAAACAAAACTCACTGTTTTGTGGCTTTTTTTTCACTATCAGTTGAATTTTTCTTTCTCTACATTTACTGCTCATTTGTATTCTTTATAAATACCTTAGCAAAGCACCATGTCTCCAAAGATAATGTCCTATGCATATGTTTTCTTTCATATCTTTTTAAAATTGATTTGTTAGAGCTCTTCCTATATTAAAGAATTTAAGCAAATTTTTGTCATCAAATATTGCATATGTATTTATATACATATGTAGATATACTCTTTTCTTTTGTATTTTGCCTGCATTTTGACTTGTAGAAAATGTTCCCTTTAATTATTTTAGTCTATTTTTTCACACCTATATTTAAATAACATAAAAAATGTATTGATTTACAAGTACTGCTTTTTTGTACTCACAGTTCATGGAAGAATTATATTGAACTACTCATAAATACCTTTGACATTCGTATGTTTCCTCGCAAGATCACTGGTTACATCTTGGGTCACTGAGCAGTTTTTCTGGGCACATTATTGTGCTTTTGAATTGATTGCCAAGTATTTCTAGCTGCCTGCTGTCTGGGCCCATGATAGCATCCCCTTGTGGTTGGATGGGAACCTGTAAGACATTCTGAACCATTTACTGGTCAATGCCAGACCCACAGAGCTCTTCCTTCCCTCTGCACAGTAAGCAGCAATGTTTCAGATATCAGCTCTGACCTCCAGGAGACTGTGGTGAGCAAAGCCTTCTACTGACTGTGATGGATGAGTCACTGATTGAGTGGAAACCCTTGTGCTTTCAAACCTCTGAACTTTTGGGGCTGTTTGTTATTGCAGCATAAGAGAGCCTCTCCTGACTGATACAGCTGGTCGTGTTCAGTTCCACTTAGTCTATATAGATGTAACATTAAAAAACATACAGCATTTAAAAAACTCTCTGGGGACTTGCCTGGTGGTCCAGGGGTCAGGACTCTGTGCGTCCAGTGTTGGGGGTGAGGGTTCCATCCCTGGTTGGGGAACTAAGATCCTGCTTGCTGTACAAAAACAGCCCCCTCCCACCCCCGCCAAAAAACCCCTCTGTATAATGCAGTCTCTGAAAATTTTATCCTGAGCCATAAATAGCCATTTGTATAATATTAGCACAGTTCCTATTCTCACTTTTCTCTAGATGTATATCAGACTCTTGACAACCACCTACTGAATTGCTTTTTTTTTTCTTTTTAGTGTGAATAAAAACCTTTTAATTTGAAAAACACTAAGCGTCACAAAAATTAGAGTACCTATTATAATGAATCCCCATGTATCTATTGATCAGCTTTGACAATAACCAGACTTGCAGAAATTTTGAAAGGTTTTGTGAGTAATATTTATTACTCTTTATTGGGGGTAAATATGTTCTCTTGTATGTTCAGTAAGCCCCTCTCTGGCACAATATCAGGGACTGAATTCTATTTCTGTGTAGCGTTTTACGTTTTCATTCTTTATTCACTTCCTTTCTGTACATGGAGTGTTGGAGGTATGGGGTGAAGTCACACAGTGCTTTAAATGAAGATGGATGAGTGGTCCCCTCTTGGGAGCGTGGTTAACTTCCGGAGAACAGTGGGCCATACCTACAGGGAGAAGTGGTTGGTCCCAATTTATATGGCTTCAAAATCAGCTGCTGAGACCAGGACTTGGGGGTGACCTCAGGAAGCACACGTGAGTACAAGGTGGGAGTTGGGGAAGGAGTGAGACAAAGGCCAACCAGGGGCGAGCTGATGAGGAGCTCCCCCCAGCCTCTGGAGACCCCTGAGAACCTTCCCCCAATATCTGGGCTGTGTGCACGGGGCCTGGGACAGCCCCCACAGTGCTATCAGGTCCCAAGTACAAGCGGCCCTGGGAGAGGCCAGCTAGTGATGGGTAGGAAGCCACACCTGGGCAGGTGCAGCCAGACAACTGGACCCCAGCATCTGCATGGTGCCCCATGGGTTCCTCGGACTTCAGCAGGAGTGGGTGGGGTGTCTGAGTCCCAAGAAAGCCAAACGAGGATGGCACTGTAGCCTCTGCTTATATCCATCACTCGAGCCTGTGTTTCACTGCACCTGCGGTTGCCCCTAACTATGGCTTCTCCTGCTGTACGTCCACCTTGGAGGTCAGGCTCCTACGCCATCCTGTCTCTTTCTAACAAGATCCAGACACACTGTGATGAGCCTTTCTGATGTCATGGGGGCTGTCGAAGGCTGACATTCACATCAATCTGTGAAGCAGGTAGTTGGATTTCTCCCTGGGTGCAGATAATCACCACCATCAAGACGGCTTATGTAAGGGGAATGGTAGCCGCCTTGGCTTGTCCAGAGTTGGGGAGTCCCCAGGAAGTGGGGCTCTCAGTGCTGAAGCCCGGAAAGCATTGAGCAGCCAGGGTGGCGGACCGCTCCACCCGAGGCTGGCTGCCGCTTAGGAAAGGTCACTCGAAATCCACCAGCTTTTGCTCCCGTTTCTCCTTCTCGAAATGAAAGGAGGGGTTGTTACTGTGATAAGCATTCCATACAGTGGCAGCTGCCACTCAGTTGGAAACCTCTGTCTGAAACCTTCATTTCAGAGCCTTAGTCAGGGCTTGAGGAGGAGTCCTGAGAGCTCCTTGGCACGAGGCATCATTGTGGCCAGAGGCCTGGCAGTTGCATCACCATGTCCACCCGCTGCTCTGATTAAATTTCAGCAGGGTCACCAGGCTTCTCCTTGCTCATCCTGATGAATCACTGTCTCCCTGGGAAGCCTGCCTGCACCCCACCACTGCTTCCTGGAGGGTGCCTTTCAAGCCAGGGTCTTGCAAGTGACCCCATGTACAATTCAGTTCCAAGATCTGGGACCTGTGTCCATGCTCTTTGCAACCCTCCCTGCCATGCTCAGGAAATAAACAATCAATGCTTTGTCTCATCTGGGCCTCAGACATTTTCTGTTGCTTCATCTTTAAATATTCCTAAGGTGTTCCCTCTGATAGCAACCCTGAGGTGTGATTAATAAGAGGTTGGGGTATAGTCATCAGAGCCAAAGATGGGCCAGGGTTGCCCTGGGTACATTTCCTTAAGATGTGAAAAGAAGTTCGTGAGTCAGTTGTCGCATTCAAGAGCCTCCAGTGGTCTCTGAACTCCTCTTCTTGTTGTCAGAGTGATGTCACATGCTGTGCTCTGTATCCACTGCCCTTTGTTCTCCATCAGTCTCTCTGCAAGGGCTACATCCTTTTCTAACCGACAAATGCATTACCTTGTTGGTCTTTTATTACCCAGAGAAAGATGACTCCAAGCTCAACTAGGCTTTGCCCAAGCTGCACTCTGGAGATCGTGGTAGATGGTAGTGGTGGTCGCCCATAGTCCTTCTACCTTATGGCTTCTTGTGCACTGGGGGTCTGCAGATGTCAGTGCAGTCATGTCTTCATGTAAGGATTTCTCCCAAGAGGCTGAAGGCTGCCTTGCACACCTGCCTCTGGGCTGAAGGTGCCACTTGGGAACCACCTCAACCACTGACTTTTCTCCAGCTACCGTGCTGCTAGCTTTGGCGTGTGTTATGCAAAGTTTCCCAGTTTTCCCATGGGATTAAGCTCCAGTTAATCCAAGCTGGGTCCCAGCTTCATTGGTAGCTGACTTGAAGACAAATCCTTTATTGGCCCCTTTCTTCCCGGTTACCCTTCCCCGCTCAGTCCTGGTGTCCCATTCACCTCCCAAAGTAACCACTTGAACTCAGCTGTTGTCTCAGGGTCTGTGTCTGAGTTACCCTGAACTGAGAAGTCAGTTCCTGGCTATCCTAATTCAGAGATCTCTGTCTGTCACCTACTCTCATATGTAATGTGAAGAATGTCTTTACTGGACATTCAGCACGTAGACTACAAAGAGGAAAGATGGGAAATAAAGGGGGAAAGGCTTCCCTTGCTTCCTTCATGCCTGCTCCTTGCTTCCTCCCTGAAGTGTTTACTCAGCAAACTTAAATCCCTAAAGAGCCAGGTAGGTGATGTGCATGTGAGAAGAAGGTATCATATGATTGGGAGTGGTGTGGTTTGTGGCGAATGGTACATTCCTGAAAAGTTCTCTTATCCTCTGTTTCCTGTTTTTTAAAAAACAATTTTAAAAATCTATTTATGTATTTGGCCACCCTATGCGACCCACAGGATCTCAGTTCCCCAACCAGGGATTGATGGCCTGTCCACTGCAGACTCCCACCAAACCACCAGCTAAGTCCCTCTTCTTGCTTTTCATCATTACGATATTGGTGAAACAAAACTGTCTGCAAGATGCTAAAATTCAAAGACAAGCATCAGAACTGCTTTAGTGGAACAGGTAATTGTCTGACACCTTTGTTTAGGTCCAAGTGAAAGTTGCTCAGTAGTGTCCTACTCTTTGCAACCCCATGGACTACAGAGTCCATTAAATTCTCCAGGCCAGAATATTGGAGTGGGTAGCTGTTCCCTTCTCCAGGGGGTCTTCCCAACCCGGGGATCGGACCCAGGTCTCCTGCATTGCAGGCAGATTCTTTACCAGCTGAGCCACCAGGGAATTTGTTAGGTAGAGATCACCTTTCAGAGGGTGCTTTCCTTTAGACTGGACCAGACAGCTGAGTAAGCGGGAGGAAGACTGTGTTCATGTATAATACCCCATTGCTCACATAAGTCTGTCAATTTGTCCGAAAATATTTTTACCTTGAAACGAGGAAAGAGTCTTTCCCACAGTTTGAGGGAGATTCAAATGAGAAACTGTGTGTTTTTCACCACTCGCCACTCTGTAAAATATTTACATGCTGTTGTCTGACGATAAGTCATAACAATTTTCTTTCTCTTAAGTTTCGGCATACTTGGCATGCTTTGCAGAACGATCACACTTGAAAGAGCCTTTTTAATTGCAGCAGGGGACATCGCAGATGGAAGAGAGAGAACGCCCTTGCCCGGGGATGTGATGGAGCCATTCAGAAGCTCCTGGAGGATGACAGGAGCCACCCCAGGAGGTACTCCACTGAGCCCATCTGCATTGTAAACTCTGACTGAGGCCAAATGTCACCTCCTCCCTGACTCTCTTGGCCTCTGGGTGTCAAAAAAAGGCCCAGAGATTGGAGCGGAGACAGTCTCTCCCCATGATCCCATCTGAATTCTTGGACCAGAGTCCACAAGCCTAGGGAAACCTGCTGCTTTATGTCTTGGAGTTTGGGGGCAGTTGATTAAGGGTCCCTGACAAACACTGGTGGTTTGCAGGGCACCTCCCAGGGCCCAACACTTGCATGTCTATCTTACATCTGATGGTGACCCCAGGAGAAATGCACCGTTGTCACTGTTTTACAGGCAGGCACACTGATACGCTGTGAGGTCAGGTCACTTCGGACAGACACTCAGACCCTGAGCAGCAGACCAGGGGCCTGAACCCAGGGAGACTCTGCCCTGGTGCCTGGCTCCATTAAGTAGCAGTGGACTCTGCCCAGAGATCCCAGAGGCCACCTCCTTCCCCTCCCCAGGGGCTGCTGACCTGCTCAGTGACCCCGAGGCTCTGGCTGCCTCCCTTTGAGATGCTGCTTTGATCCCTTCTCCGTGGCTCTGCCATTCCTGGGCTGATCCCAGGGACGGATGGCTGAGTCCAGCCAAGGAAGAAGCTGGATGCAGCTCCCCTGCTGTGCCCTGAAGTCCCCTGGTTTGCACAAAGATCCATCTCTCCTGGGGCTGCTTCCAGCCATGCCTGTATGGCGGGGGCGCTAGCCCAGCCCCTCTGCGACAGGTCCCATTGCCCCTCTTTGTCTTTCACAGGCAACTCCTCCAATAAGTCTGCACCTTGAACCCCATTTTGGGGTCTGTGTTCTCGAAGGGCCTGAGTGACGGCACAAGATGTCAATTCCCACCTCCACCCCTGCCCTGCCCCTTGTTCCACTTCACTATTACCTCCTCTCCATTCCCCACCCCTACACACTTCATCCCATCCAGTCCCATTCTGCCCCATTCCCGTGAGGACACAGGAGTGACCTTACCTTGTTTACGCCATCCGCCATCGCTTGGAGTGTGAGCTCCCGGGGCCCATCCACCGTCTTCCCATTGTCGGTGGGGCCCCAGCTGGCGCTGTAGATGTCGATCAGCTGAGGCATGTGGCTGATGGAGGAAGCCTCGATGATGTCCGTCATGAAGGGCTGGTCCAGCATCCGGATACCTGCGGAAACACGGGCGCAGGGAAGCACTGTGGATGGGTCCTGGGTTCACAGGAGACAAGGTGGGGAAGGGGGCTAGGTCCTGGATGTGGCTGGGGGGTCTGCCACAGGTCCCTGTGCCCTGGAGGGGCGACCCTGAGTCCAGCCTCACACAGTGGGGTAATCAGGGGGTCAGGAAGGTGCACAGAACCACCCACCCCCTCTCTTTGCACCTCACCCAGCCCTTTTCTTATGTTCCTATTGGGAGGCAATTTTATACTTCTGACAGAAATTGCTAGAATTCCTAAATGAGGCCAGTTTCTAAGTGGAAGCTGGGCCTCCAGGGACTGGGGGGCTGATGGAGGACACCTTTCAGAGGAGATGTAAAGCTACTGTGCATGACAGTGTGGCAGGAGGCAATTGCTCTCAGATATTTGAGAAGAGATTTAGAGGGCAGAGGGCAGAGATCAGGGGACAGGGGGCAGAAGGAGGGTCAGGTCGAAGAGGAACTCTCAGTTGCTTCATAACTGAGAAGGGGCTTTGGGGAGACAGAAATGTCCAAGAGGTAATTCTAAAGTATATTTGAAATGGGTGCAGAAGACACTCCTTTTCCCCCTGGGGCCACCTTTGTAAAATTTGTGCTTCCCAGATGCCTGGAAGGGGTGACTTCCTGCTGGGAGCTTTTCTTTGATTGCATGATTGTGTGTCTGTGTGTCCAGGGACTCTGGAGGAAGGGGTCCTCTGTTCTCAGGCCTGAGCATCTGGGGAACTGGGGTTCACATCACCCCCCCTCCCTGGGACTGCTTTAAAAAAACCTCTTGGGGGTTCACTGAGCAGCAGCCAATGGAAAGGGGTTTTGTTCCTTCATCGTTACCCTCAGAATATCGGCTGTTGGAAGCACTGTTGCTCTCTGCTCCATACACTGCTTCAAGTCAAGGAGCCTAGAGTGCTGGTGAGTGTTGGTCAGTCTTCTCACTGGAATTTGGAGTCAAGGCCTGAGCTGTATACAGGCGGAGCCTGGCCTCCCACAATTCTTACTTGTCCCCAGTGGTCTGAGGACTTTATTACACAAGGGCCAGCCTGAAACATGGTGTGTGCACCAACTTAAAGAAGGAAGATTCATGTATGTTGGTTACCTATGTACATGTCACCACTTCCCAAAATCTACAGACAGTTCCTGAGAACTAACTGCTGAGAGTTGAACAAAGTTAGAGACCCGCCTTGATTTTCCTTTTCTAGTTGCAGGTAATAGCGTTACCTATCTTAAAGCCAAGTATAGGATCATCTGGAGAGTATTTCCTAACTACTGGGCCTGGGCCTCCTTTGAGTTGATTTCCCCCCAAACAGAGATAACAGGTCCAGACTTTTCCATCCGCTACCCATAAATCAGGTCACCATTTTCGCCAGCGTTAACTAATTATTAGTTAACATTCTTTCTCCTGGAAAAAAATCTCCTGCAGAATAAGCATGTCTTTAGTTCGAACTTTACAGAAGCTAAGTTTTATGGTTCATTTCTCTAGGGATAGAAAATCTAAAATTCCACATTTTGCTCTTGGTCCAACTATATTCTGCCTATTAGGAAAAAAAAAAAAACCTGTTTAACAAAGGTGGCCAACAGTTTAAGGAATCAACTGAATAGCACAGCTTCTTCTCCTGAGTCGTATCCACTTTTTGGATGGGGAGACTTTGCAGGGAGACAGGTATTCACTGCCAGGAGAAGACTCAGATGGTCTTGAAGTCATCCAGTGCCCAGATGACCAGCCCTGAGCAGCCTGCCTCTGCAGGAAGGGGGGAGAAGTTCAACTCCGGCCAAAGTGGGCCTGGACTGTCCCCCCTGAATCTTGTCACTGACTGGTGCCCTTTGCCATCTCTCTGCAGCTCCTGTCCTCTGCCTCTTTCCCCCTTCATCCCACCCTGGCTCCCTTTGTGCCGCCCAGAATGCCAGCGCTGTTGTGAGTTCATCTTCTGACTACTTGGCATCTAGGGAGGCGGGGATGGCCACAGGCTGGGAGCCAAGTTCTCATTTGTATTCAGGGGCCAGGCCCCGGGCATTCTTTTAATCTCATTAAGCTTGGGAGAAATGAGGTATGCATGAATTGAATGAGATACGTGATTAATGTTTGCAGGCAACAGCAGCATTAGGGACCGAGACCAAGGCTCAGAGTGACCCAAGGGTTTTCAAGGAGGGACTCTGTCCTGAGTGCTCTGGGAGCTACCGAGTCGAGGCCAGGGGAAGGGAGAGAAACAGGGACACCCAGGGAGCCAGGACCCAGCATCCTAGCGTCTGCAAAATGCTCTGCTGGCTGACGCGAGTGATGGCGAGACGACAGGCACGTCAGCATCTCTGTCCCCACCATCAGGACTCGGGGTGACTCGGCGATTCCCTCCTCCCTTTCAGAGTCTGAGCCTCTTGCCTGCTGCACTGCTCGACTGCAGTCCTGGGCTCAAGGGCCTCCACGGCCCAAGGATTTGTGCTAAATCCTCTGCCTCTCTCTTGTCATGAAAGGTGAGCTTGTACAGAGACCACAGCGGGGGCACAAGCCTACCTGCTCTGCCTTCAGAGGAAGGCAGGTAAGGCCAATGCCACCTGGCCTGGCCCCCCCCGGGGTTGCTCTGAGGGGCTCCGCAGAAGTGATGCTACAGGAGCCACCCTCAAGTCATCCCCTGGTTATTCTGCACACTGGCATCATGATCTGATATCATTGTGTCTCTTTGCTCCTGGTCTGGGTCTCCCCCTTAGACTCACAGCTGTGTGAGGGCAGGTGTCTTGTCTGCTGGCTCATGGCTGCCTCCTCCCCGCCTCAGCAAGACTGGCATATGGTAGACCCCCTTAGTCTACGCCCTGGTCATGACTGCTGAGTCCTGGAAGGGACTGGAGGCAAGAGACAGTATCTCCCAAAAGGCTTGATGCAGTTTGAGCATTTTTAATACTCTTAGATGTAAATATCCGACAAAGTTGCAAGAAATATCAGTTGAAGAGTTCATTATATTTCATGTCCATTTATTGGACTTTGTGAATTCATACAAGACGTTTTCAATTTTGATTATTTCATCTCGATCCCTTTGACTGAAGATGCCAAACATTGGTTTAAATGCTAAAACTAAGGAAAGAAATAGGCTGTCTTCTTAAAGAGTTACTTTGATAAGTGTGTTAGTCGCTCAGTCATGTCCAACTCTTTGGGACCCCATGAACTTGGGGTCCTGGTGGAAGCCCCACCAGGCTTCTCTGCTCATGGCATTTTCCAAGCAAGAATACTGGAGTGGGTTGCCACTGTCTTCTCCAGAGGATCTTCCCAACCCAGTTATTGAACCTGGGTCTCTGGCATTGCAGGCAAATTCTTTACTGTCTGAGACAGCCATGTTTAAAATTTTAAAAAATGGAAATTAACTTTTCTCTTCAAAATTTATAAAGTAAATAAGTGGATAAGGAAATGTAAATAATTAAACTTAAAAAAAATGTAGTTGGACAGCATCACTGACTCGATGGACGTGAGTTTGAGCTAGCTCTGGGAGTGGTGATGGCCAGGGGAACCTGGCACGCTGCAGTCCATGGGGTTGCAAAGAGTCGGACATCACTGACTGACTGAACTGAACTGAAGGTTTTGAGACAGCGCTAAGACTTTGGGACATCTCAAATGTACACGTCTGCATGTTACAGAGAATTTATAGGAATTGGACTGATTGGAATTTTCCTCCCTTCCTGCCAAGTTTTACGCAGAAGAGGTGGAAACAACTGTGCTCATGGAATAGGCAACACAAATCAAAGAGAGAGCTCATGTTAAGGAAGAAGTTTCTCAGAGTCACACGTGCGAAGGCAGAGCAGACTTCCTTGTGAGGGAGTGGCTTTCCCACCACTGAGGGCGTGCACGGGGCTGATGCATGTTAATTCAGGGGCCCAGGCTGCTCTTGGTGCTACACTGTTCTACAGTTTACTAGCTGTGTGGCCCCCTGTTCAATAGGGATAATCAGTTCAGTTCAGTTCAGTTCAGTCGCGCAGTCGTGTCCGACTCTTTGCGACCCCATGAATCGCAGTACGCCAGGTCTCCCTGTCCATCACCAACTCCCTGAGTTCACTCAGACTCACGTCCATTGAGTCCATGATGCCATCCAGCCATCTCATCCTCGGTCGTCCCCTTCTCCTCCTGCCCTCAATCCCTCCCAGCATCAGGGTCTTTTCCAATGAGTCAACTCTTCGCATAAGGTGGCCAAAGTACTGGAGCTTCAGTTTTAGCATCATTCCTTCCAAAGAAATCCCAGGGTTGATCTCCTTCAGAATGGACTGGTTGGATCTCCTTGCAGTCCAAGGGACTCTCAAGAGTCTTCTCCAACACCACAGTTCAAAAGCATCAATTCTAAAGCGCTCAGCCTTCTTCACAGTCCAACTCTCACATCCATACATGACCACAGGAAAAACCATAGCCTTGACTAGACGGACCTTAGTCGGCAGAGTAATGTCTCTGCTTTTCAATATACTATCTAGGTTGGTCATAACTTTTCTTCCAAGGAGTAAGCGCCTTTTAATTTCATGGCTGCAGCACCATCTGCAGTGATTTTGGAGCCCAAAAAAACAAAGTCTGACACTGTTTCTACTGTTTCCCCATCTATTTCCCATGAAGTGATGGGGCCAGATGCCATGATCTTTGTTTTCTGAATGTTGAGCTTTAAGCCAACTTTTCCACTCTCCTCTTTCACTTTCAACAAGAGGGTTCTTTACCACTAGCGCCACCTGGTAGAACATGAATATGTTTACTATAATAGGGATAATAATAGATAGTAAACATGTTCATGTTCTACCAGGTGGCGCTAGTGGTAAAGAACCCGTCTGCCAATGCAGGAGACCTACAAAATGCAGGTTTGATCCCTGGGTTGGGAAGATCCCCTGCAGGACGGCATAGCAATCCCTTCCGTGTTCTTGCCTGGAGAATCTCATGGACAGGAGCCTGGCAGAGGAGTCCGTGGGGTGGCGAAGAGTCATGCAGAGTCAGAGATGACTGAAGCGACTTAGCAGGAACACATATGTAAAATATGCAACAATGTGTGACCAAGTTGCAAAGAGAGTAAAGTGAGTAAAGGGTTTTGCATCCTGCCTGACAGGTTGAAAGAGTCAAAATGCTATTATTATTGTTGTTATCATAATGTATATCATTATTCAGGATAAGGCAACATTAGAGCCCCTACAAGGAAATGACAATCTACTCCAATGTTCTTGCCTGGAGAATCCCATGGACCGAGTAGCCTGGCAGGCTACAGTCCATGGGGTCGCAAGAATCAGATTTAGCGACTACGAGAAAGAGAGAGAAGGAGAGAGAGAGAGAGAGAGAGAGAGCGCGCGCGCCAGAGCCGCTACAGTCCAAAGGGTCGCAAAGAGTTGGACACGATTGAAGCAGCTTAGCACACTCAGGTCCTTTGGGACGCTGTCCCCCTAACTCAACACCTTGAGACTTGTCGTGATCTTGGTTGGCCACCAGGTGGCGCCCCAGACCCCAGCTCAGAAAGCTCCTGCAAAGATTCTCTAGAGGGTACAGCTCGCTTAGAATGAAAACCAGCCAACTTTTGGATTGATAGCTCATTTAGAATGAAAACCAGCCAGCTTTCGGAATTGATTCCTTATTTAGAATGAAAACCAGCCAACTTTTGGAACTGATAGCCAGGATGAGCAAAATGTTTCCCCAAGTCTGAAAGGTAGAATTCTGTTCTACTGTGATTCCTGAGTACCTCTCTAGGGGTTCGTCAGCAAGAATTCCTTCTGCTCCTTGGCAGAGTCCAGAGGTCCCTGGGATGTCTAGATGCACACAGGATGGGACTAGACCTGCCTGGCTCTGAGCACTTAGGACCCATAGGAATGGATACAAAGGAGCCAAGCTGAGTTAAGGGAGTGGAAAAAGGCGGCTCCTTTGCTCAGGGTCTCTGTGTGGCTGCAATGCCTCACACTGGCTCCGGGCTTAGTTTCTGGATTTTCAGAGCGTAATGTTGTGAGACCTGTGAGCTGTTGGGGTTCACAGACACCAGTCAGGTTCTGTCTTTGAGGTGCCAGGCTGCACTCGCTTGCCTTGGGCATCAGAGGTCAGTCAGAGGCTGGCACACCCCACCTGGCCCTGCTGGCCCCATCTGGGGTGAGTGGAGGGGGGGTGTCTTTGCCTGGGGCGTGTCCTCTGCCTTGGGGGTGGAGCTCAGTCCATGTGAGCTGCAGGCTGGAGAGGCCAAGGATTCATGGCTGAGGACCCGTACCTCTCCACTGAAGACAGATGGGAGTTGGTGGTTAAACTCCCAGCCTCCTCCCCTCAGGGAGGGCAATGCTGAGGGGGTGTCCCCACAGTCCCCTGAAACCCCAGCTCACCTACACACCTTCTGTTGGTCCGTCCTCCCACTATCTTCCTTTCTCTTTCCCTCACTGGCTTCCCAGGATTGCCTCCTAAATAAATTCCTTGCACCCAGATCCTTGCCTCAGGTTTGCTTTTAAGGAATTCAAACAAAAAGAGCCGGAGAATTAGGTACTTTGGGGCTTCCCTGGTGGTTCAGATGGGGAAAGAATCTGCCTGCAATGGAGGAGACCCGGGTTCAATCCCTGGGTCAGGAAGACCCCTGGGGAAGGGAATGGCTACCCACTCCAGTATTCTTGCCTGGAGAATCCCATGGACAGAGAAGACTAGTGGGCTACCGCCCAATAGGGTTGCAAAGAGTTGAACACAGCTGATCGACTAACACTCAAATGCTTTCAGAGCACAAATTACAAGAGAGAAAAAGAAGCCAAGAGAGAAAAAGACCCCAGTGGATCCCCGAATGCCGTGAACTAATCGCAACTCTTCATTTTTGCAGTAAGTAATTTTAAGAATCCCTTGTTCAAAAACCCAGTTATTGTGGGCATGAAGAAAATTTAAAAACTCTTTGGAAAATTTCCAGGTTTGAAATTTTCCATTGCCTCCACTCTGTCTTGTGAATAGGAAACCGCCCCTCCCCCCATTCAGATAGCAGCCGACGTGTGAGCCTGGCTTATCAAATATTAATCGGGTGCTATATTTTCCCCTGAGCTCATAGCAGCCTCTGACGTTTTGATGCCAGCTTTTTGGAGGCTCACCAAACACAGAGCGCTGAAACCCAAGGGGCAAAGCCTCCCTAGTTACATTTCAGAACGCTCCGAATGTATTCTTCTGTGAAATTCAGCACCCACCTCAGGCAAACCTTAGCAGACAGTGCTGAAGGAGGTTAATGATGGATTTGTATAGGTTTCTCTTGCTTTATTTAGATCCCTGGAAATGCAAGTGTCAGCACAAAGTATGTTTATGGTTCCATTAAATCACCAGGAAAAAAAGAAAAAACACATAGAGATGGTTGTAAAAAAAGAAAAACAAGGTTGAGTGACTCAGCCTGAATAAATTAAGAATCAAATTTGATGCAAAACTTGGAATGAATGAGGAGCCACTTTCTTCTCTAGCATCTTATCCCTTCATTCGTTTTCTCTCCCCCTTTCTTTTTTGGCAGGGGGAAGGTGTTGCTTTCTAAGTTTCTAGTGACCTGCCACCCTTGGTTTCTAAAGACCCCATAAAGGGGAATTTGTTAAACATCTTTCCTGTAGAACTTAATAAAAAGATTCTTCTAGGTAGGTATTTTCCCTTAAAAATGAGATGCTTGGTACAAACCAAACAAGCCACCAAAAGCATTTTGAAGAGTTTGGAGTATGTTTGCAATAATTTGTGCATTCCTCTTCATTTTCTACCATCTTTATCTGAGTTCTATTTACATCTTATGGATATGCGGACAAAACTATATTTTGAAAATATAGGGAGCCCTCTTCCACTGTTGGTGGGAATGTAAATTGGTGCAGTCATTATGGAAACAATACAGAAGCTCCTCAAAAAACTTAAACTAGAGTTGCCATATGATTGAGCAATCCCACTCCTGGGTATATACCGAGACAAAACTATAACTTGAAAAGATACAGGTGACCCAGTGTTCATAGAAGCATTATTCACAATAGCCAAGACATGGAAACAAACCTAAATGTCCACTGCAAGTTGAATGGATAAAGAGATGTGGTATATACATATATACACACATGCATACACATAGACGGGAATACTACTCAGCCATAAACAAGAATGAAATAGTGCCTTCTGCAGCAGCATGATGGACCCAGAGGTTATCACGCTAAGTGAAACAAGTCAGAAAGAGAAAGGTAAGTGTAACATGGGACCCCTTATATGTGAACTCAAAAATACGATAGAAATTAGCTTATTTATGAAATAGACACAGGTTCACAGACGTAGAGAACAGACTTGTGGTTACTAAGGGGGAGGGTATTGGGAAGGGGAAGGACTGGGAGTTTGGGATTAGCAGATGAAACTATTATATATACAATGGATGAACAACAAGGTCCTGCTGTATAGCACAGGGAACTATATTCAGTGTCTTGTAATAAACCATAATGGAAAAGAATATAAAAAAGAATATATGTATGTGTGTATATAAGTATATGGGCTTCCCTGGTAGCCCAGCTGGGAAAGAACCCACCTGCAATGCAGGAGACCCTGGTTGGATTCCTGGGTCGGGAAGATCCCCTGGAGAATGGATAGTCTGCCCACTTCAGTATTCTTGCCTGGAAAATCCCTATGGACAGAGGAGCCTGTGGGCTAGAGTCCATGGGGTTGCAAAGAGTTGGACACGACTGAGCAACTCATGCACGCGTGTGTGTATGCATGCACACACACATACACACACATATGTATAGCCAGATCACTTTGCTATACATCATAAATGAACACAACATTGTAAATCGACTATACTTTGATAAAAATTTTTTTAAGATATTAAGGATGCTGATACACAAAGAGTACAGACAGGACAATTCCATTCATATAAAGTTCACAACCTGGGAATAACCCGTGTTTGCTGTTAGAAGTCAGAGTCGTGACTGTTCTTGTGTATATGGGCAGCAACTGAGGGGTACACAAGGAAGGCTTTGGGGTGCTGATAAGGTTTTGATTCTTGATAGTTAAGTGTGTGTGGTTGGCTTGTGAAACTTCATTGACCTGTGGGCTTATGATCTGTGCACCTTAAAATTTTTAAAGTTTACTGATATTACCATACAGGTTAAATTAAAATATTTTTTTCCACCCTTGCTAAATTGTACCAATCCCTGCTCTCTTGCCCCACTGGGAGCTTTTGCCGGGCCCTGGCCAGGACGGAGACTGGGTGTGATACCTCCTGGGGATGTTTGGCAGGGACAGGCCAGCCTACCTGCGACCTTGGAGCCGTAGGCCACGCCGACCCCGCAGATGTTATTGTTGGCAGCCGCAGAGACCTCCCCGGCACATCTCGTCCCGTGGCTGCGGAGAGAAGTGAAGATGGGTCAGACCGAGGGTCAGACGACTTGGGGAAGGTTTCTTAAATTCTGTCAGTTGAAGCAGTTTGGTGCTTTTGAGTGGTTCTGTTAGCCTGGAGCCAGTCCAGGCCGCTGCATCTTCCGTCTGTCTCTCCTCCCACCCCTTCCACCTCCCAGCCTGTGAAGAGTCTCCTCGGACATGTCAACCTTGAAAGGGAAGCTCTACTTTAAAATCTGAAGTGTCTTCCTGCAGAAGGCAGTTATAGGCTTTCTGCGAAAAGGGAACATGAGATTGACAGATTGGTGCTAGTCTAAATAGCTGACTTGGTTTTTTTTGAACAGCTAGAACTGTGGGCTAGTGTTTATTTTCAAGGCTGGTTCTGGCCACCAGGCAGTGAATGCTGCCTGTCAGCTGTGGGACAAAGATTATTTACCTTGTTGGATTCTAGCCTCCTTAAAAGCTTCCTTGGGGGTTCAGATAGTAAAGAATCTGCCTGCAATGCGGGAGACCTGAGTTCAATCCCTGGGTTGGGAAGATCCCCTGGAGAAGGGAACTGCTACCGACTCCAGTATTCTTGGGCTTCCCTGGTGGCTCAGACCGCAAAGAATCTGTTTTCAGTGCAGGAGACTGGGGTTTGATCCCTGAATTGGGAAGAACCCATGGAGGAGGGCATGGCAACCCACTCCAGTATCCTTGCCTGGAGAATCTCTTTGGACAGAGGAGCCTGCTGGGCTATAGTCCATAGCGTCACAAAAATTTGGACACGGCTGAGTGACTAAGCACAGCATAGCTCCTTTAAGATATATGCTACAGACCCCCACCTTCCTCTGGGAATCAAAAAAGCACACACTGGCAACATTTCACATTCAGTTTCAAGGGCTCCACAGAAACTTGGAGGCTGACCAGATTAAGAGCCCTGGACAGTCATTAGATCCATCTTCTGAAGTTTGCTGGCCTGAAGCTTACAATTCTGAGCAAGGCCTTCTTAGGGCTCATGTTCTAGACATTGTCATATGTCCAAAGGCAGAGCAGACTTCGTTGTGAGTGAGGGAGTGAGTTCACCATCACCGGAGGTATGTAAGTTGTTTGCCTGTGTTAGGGCAGGTGCCCAGGGGGCACCGGGTGCTACATAGTTCTGCAACAGGCCCTGTCATTTCATTAAGCTTCTCCCTCTGCTCCCTTTTCCATTAGACCAGAGGGATCAAACAGTTCTCCCTTCTGTGAGCACGTCCCTCCCCTGAGCAAGGCCGCCGGGTGGCTGGCTGGGCCCACGGGATGCAGAGGAGTGCGCAGAGGAGCCTGGGCCACGGACAAGGCCAAGAGGGGAGCAGGACCGGGCAGCACCTCGGGGAGGCCCCTGGAGGTCTTCTTCCTCCAGACCCAGCCGATCGCCATCAGCAGCACATGGAGAGAGACAGGTGCCCCACCTAGGTTAACAGCATGATGAGCAAGCAAGCAAGCGTTTGTTCTCTTTTAAGCCACTAGGTTTGCGGGCCTTTTGTTAAATGGCAACAGAACTAAGCGTAAGCTTGAAGTCAAACAGAATGTGTGTTTGGATCCCAAACAGCTTCCCAGCTGTGGAGGAGCCTAGTGTTCATGTCCTTGTAAGCCACCAGCCCCAACCCTGCAAGGCCCTCCTAAAGCTCCAAGCAGCCAAATTTGAAGTCAGCTGGAATAGCATCTGCTTGGCCAGCGGAGGTGATGGCAGTGAGGGCTGCCTGCTTGCTATTTACACAGTGGGTGCAGGAGGGCCCTTGGGGAAGGGGCTTATTGGCTGCATAGCCCAGAAAGTCCTGCTTCTGCAGTGTAGACTGCTTGCTACATTCTCCTGGGACACGCAAACCTACCACATCAGTCCATTAAAAGAAATCACATCTGAGGATTGAAATATACATATTTTCTTTCTCTACATGAGCAAAAGCAAATTCTGCCTCCATGAAGGATACACATCACACGGACTCAGAGTTCCCTCGGGAACAAGGATGACTGTGTGGGAGGAGACCTCATCATTGCTGCAGAGGGAGCCCAGCTCTGAGGGGTGAGAGGACGACCAGCCCCTTCCATGGACTGAGCGTGATGTGCTCACTGCCTCTGTGGCCTCGCCGCCTCTACTCCTCGTGGGGGCAGGCAGTGTTCTATTTCGCAGATGTCCAAGTTGAGTCTCAGCAGACCTGGCCAGGTCTGAGACTGAGGCTCACCGACGCAGTGAGACTGAGACTGGACCCCCCACCACCCTCCCACCGGGGAACAAACCTTCTCTGCCCTAAAACTGGTCATGGAAACCTGGAGGACAAAACCTGGAGGACAAATCCTCCAAACCTGGAGGAGCAGACTAAAGACACTGAAAGCTTCTGTGTCTTTAATTTTGGTTTTAAATGGGGAGATGCCAGTCATGGGTCCTCTGCAGGAACATCTGGGAAGAAACATGTTTGACTCTTTGCGCCCCCATGGACTCCAGCCCGCCAGGCTGCTCTGTCCTCGGGATTCTCCAGGCAAGACTACTGGAGTGGGTAGCCATTTCCTCCTCCTGGGGATCTTCTCAATTCAGGTACCAAATCTGCATCTCCCGCATTACTGGTGGATTCTTTACCCGCTGAGCCACCGGGGAAGCCCCCTGGATATACAGTCCATAGAATTCTCCAGGCCAGAACCCTGGAGTGGGTAGCCTTTCCCTTCTCCAAGGGATCTTCCCAGCCCAGGGATCGAACCCAGGTCTCTCGCATTGCAGGTGGATCCTTTACCAGCTGAGTTATCAGGGAGATCATTGCTAAATTAGGCGATGACAATTAATTATAAGTGGCAGCGGTTCCCTGTTGGTGATACCGGGCCTCTTCACCAGGCCCCAGGCCTCTGTGGACCTTATTCCCGCAGCCTCAGATGTCTTCCTCTCAGTCCTATTTGCTGATCATCTCAGGCAAACGTCCTTGCTCCCCTGAATGTTGGGAAAATCATTTTCCAATTCCATATTCACCTGGCCCCTCAGCTTTCAAGAACATTCAGTAGCTCCATTTTGCCCCTAGAATAAAACATGAGCTGTCAAAAGTGGGAATTGCTGTTGGTGGGGGTGGGGACACATATGGTGGCTTGTTTGGCCTCCTCTGATAAAGGTCATCAGGGGGCAAGTGACAGGAGTCAGGGGTATGTCATGTTGCCAGAGTAGCCCCGTTCTTCTGCTCCCCCATGTCCAGGCCCCTGGCAATGTGGTCTTCTTGCTCCTCCATGAAGAGATGAAGCTCATTTCTCTCTTGAGTCTGGCCTCATGACTTGTTTTGTCCAAAAGGATGTGGTGGAAGAGATGAGCCTGGCCCCCAAGAGGACCGCAACTATTCTTTCTCCTGAAACTGCCCAGGTTGCCCCATTGGATGATGAGAGACCATAACCCTTCATGCTGTCACCCCAGCTGATAGCCAGCCATCCCCCAGAAATGTGAGAGGCCAACCTAAGCTGGCCAGTCCCCAGCCCACCTGCCATCCGACCATGGATGCACGGGCAGCCAGATCAACAGACCTGTCCAGCTGACCTACAGACTTGTGAGCAATGTTGGTGCTTATTCATTTGGGGGTTTGTTACGAGGCATTATTAGGCAATAGATAACTGATACGCTGGACAAGCAAGGCTAGAGGGATAACCGATTTAGCTCAGTTTATCATTTTAAAAACAGGAAATATTGAAAAAGTATAGACAAATTCGGTGAATAACAGAATGAATCTCAGATGGCCAATACTCAAGTCTATCAAAGTCAAGGGCTTCTCATAACTTAGATTTTTTGTGAGTATACTATGGTTTAGTCATCAGAACCCTATTAATAATAGACATTTGGTTATCTTTTTTCTTCTGTTTGGAGAAGGAAATGGCAATCCACTCCAGTATTCTTGCCTGGAGAATCCCATATACAGAAGAGTCTGGCAGGCTACAGTCCATGGGGTCTCAAGAGTTAGACAAGACTTAGCTACTAAACCATCACCATTCTTTTGTTAAATACAAATGATTAACGTTGTATATACATGTACAGTTAACATTTTACCATATTTGATTAATCATTTTTGTGAATGAGTTTAAAGGAACATATAGATGTTATTTTCCCCCAAATTGTTTAATATATATCTCTAAAAAATGATGATATCGTAAATAGCCACTAGAGCATTATCACACACGTAACATAATTAACAAAATGGTAGTTGTTTTTCTGGGAGAGCAAAAAGAGAGAGTCATTCACAGCAGAAACTTCTCTTATAGACTGTTCATGTCTGCCGCCTTCATTTTCATTTTATGTATCTTCAAAAAAATTCTTCTGAATTCTATAAATGGTTCTCTATTTATCCTCTGTGTTGCTGATTCAGTAGTCTGTTCTATTGCATCTGCTTTCTGATGCTTCACAATTATTATTTTGGCTAATGTTTTGATTTTAAACAGATGTGCTTATTTAATCAATAAAATATTTTCTTTTTTTTTTTTTTTAAAGATGAGAAGATCATTGCTGAGGTGCTAAGAATGGAAACTAAGGCAGTGGTGGTGTGCAGAGAAAACAGGAAGCTGATTCCAAGGACAGTCGGGGATGCTGCTCAGAGAACTTTAACTCACAACGGGCGCTTCTACCATGGCTCTTTCAAGAGGCCTTTCTGGGAGGAAGGGAGGGTGAGTGAGGTCTCTTTTGATCATGTACCCACTTGTATCCTATTGTAGTCCATATGGTTTTAATTTTAAATATGCCTGAAGGAAAATGAACCCTTGAGGGAACAAAGGACGGGTGACCTTATTTGTCATGGAGACCCTGGTCACAGAAGAAAGTTAAACAGCAGAGCAAATATGTAGTGAAGTTATGGTCCACAGCCCAATTCCCACTTTTCTGAGCAAAGCAGAGTGTGTGGTTCTGAACACAGCCCGTTAGGGCATCCCAGACTTCATTGCGGCCAAAGGAGCCAGTAATTACGAGGGCACATCCCTCTGGCTTACACTGGTAGAGACTTTCTAAAGAAAAAATTTGGCCTTGCTGTGTGGCTTTTGGGATCTTCGTTCCCCAACCAGAGGTCGAACACACACTCTTGGCAGTGAAAGTGCCAAGACCTAACCTCTGGACCTCCAGGGAATTCCCTAGATATATATATATATATTTTTTTTTTGGTAAAGAAATAACAAACCTCAAAAGCTCAGATGAGAGAATGGATGTCTGAGGAAAAATGGCAGGAACATTCATTTATCCCTTTGGCATAAACTTTCCTCACTTTCTGTCTAGGTGGAGAACCTCTGATTTAGATCCTATAGAAATCCTCTCTGTGAATTTCACAATTACATTTTCTGGCGCTTAGAGGGTGCCTACCATTTGCCACATTCTGTATCAAGTCTGTATGCATACCCTAGTACCTCATGCAAACCTTCAGGGTGGAGTTTAGTCGTATTTTACAGGTAAGAAAAACTGATTCAATTCAGGGATCTCTATTTCATACCAAGCAATTAATAATATACTGCTGCATTTGTCCATTATAATCTACTGGATTTTTCTCTGTTAAGAATAATTACCACCTGGGGACCATAAAATCCCCCTTATACAGTAAACAGTTTCCAAAATAGAAATGATTATACCAATACATCTCTATTGCAATCCATATCACTCTCTCCATTGCTCCCAAATCTGCATGATGTCTGTTTCTTTAAGCTGAAGGGGAAAATTTAAATGATGAAAATTTGTATAATCCTGGTAGGGGAATAGAAAAAGAAAAACTCAGAACTTTGTGGTATTTCTCCAGTGACTCAGAAAGTGTGAAAGTATTAGTCGCTCAGTTGTGTCCAATTCTTTGCGACCCCATGGAATGTAGCCCACCAGGCTCTTCTGTCCATGGGATTCTCCAGACAACAGTACTAGAGTGGGTTGCTGTTCCTTTTTCCAGGGGATCTTCCCGACCTAGGGATCGAACCTGGGTCTCCTGCATTGCAGGCAGCTTTCTTACCGTCTGGGTCACCAGAGAAGTCCTAGTGGTATTTCTTCAGTGGCTCAGAAGCGCTCTCCACATTAAACTGTGTTGGATTTCACTCTGCTTTGGTTCGCATAGAGAGAGGGTTGATTATAAGCAGCAAACTTTGAGCTAATATCAGCTTATGAGGTAGTCTCAATGCTCACATGAAAGAAAAACTTAGATTAGGTCTTTGAAGGCAGTTTGGATTTTATTATCTGGGAGGTGATTTCATAATTAGTCCATGAAGATGAAAGGGAAAGATGTTCATCTATTTCTAAACCATTAGATGTCACCAGGGTAAAGTATTGGTTTCTATCACTGAGCTAATAGCCAACCAGAGAGGACATTTTTCTCACATGTTCTTTTTTGGCCTGTCACATTGGGTTCTTCAAAATGAAATATGACTTTTAATTTAAAAAAGTTAATCACTGAAAATCTTTCTTATTTGAAGGTTTAACTAATGCTATCAATCAAATACATTCACCTAGAGATAGACGATCCTTCTCTCCATTTATCCTTCCTTCCCTTCATTTTGGTTGTTTGAATAATAAATGTCTTCTCTCTTCCTAAATTTATAGTAAACTTTTTGTAACCAGGAATTGCATCAAATCCAGAATCTCTTACTCTTTAGGGCGTAATGGATAGAGCACGCTGCACCCGGTGATGCTCCGTAAATATTGCTGATGGCGGGGATGACATTTCAGTGGTGCACGCTTGTCAAAGAAATGCTATGCAAGAGAGATTTTTATGGACAGCAGCATGGTAATAGACTTCGGATCTGCAGTGCATCACCAGACACTGACCTAAAACCCAGCAGGGTTGGAAGATTATTGACAAAGCATGGGCTGCAAGCCTAGGGAGAAGCTGGCAGCCCTCAAATGGACAGATGTCAAGGCCACTCAACATCTTGGCCAGGCTGAGAAAGTGTGCCACCCATCCATCAACCAGCCAATCAATATTTACAAAATGCCAGCAAGAAAAAAAAGTGATGCTGGATCCTGACAAATCAGCTGTAGCTGGGTTGCGTATTATGGAGGCTTATTAAATATGTGTTATTTCCGCCTTCTTGCAGTTCAGGTCATTGTTGCTACTCTGGCTACTATTACTATTTTGCTTGGCCCAAGTCTGTATTTCTCTGACTGCAAGCGAGGAGGAAATTATACTCCTTTTCCAAATTCCTCAACTGTGTTTCAAATATATCCCTGGAGCACAGATGCCACATGTAATTATTAAATGGTTTGCAGTAGAATAAAAACACTTTCTCTGCTGAAAAAGGAAGAAACCAACAAAATCAAATTAAGGACAGGGCAAGGGGTTCTGATATACATCTCCTCTAAAAGCTGTCCTGCGTATGTATGAAGTTTGCCTTCAGAAAAAGTCCTTGGCTGTAAATTCCCACTGGCTATCTATTTTACACGGGGTAGTGTATATGTTTCCATGCTACTCTCTCTCCATTCGTCCCACCCTCCGCTTTACTTTCCACGGTGGTGAGGAGACCGTGATGGAGAGCGTGAGCTTTCCTGGGCAGTACTGCCTAGGAGTTCTGACCAGCCTCTGTGGCCAAGGGGTTTGGCTGGAGCTGCGGCAGCAGCAGCAAGCCCATTGCTGGTCGGCACCTGTCAGCCCTTCATGGGCGTTTTGATGCTGAAACTATCTTATCCAAGAGCCCGAGTCTGCAGAGCAAAGATGGGGTGTTGGGTTTTATGCCCATGCCCAGAAGACAGCGAGTGAGTGAGTGATAGTCACTCAGTTGCTTCCGACTCTCTGCGACCCCATGGACCATGGCCCGTCAGGCCCCTCTGTCCATGGGGTTCTCCAGGCAAGAATACTGGAGTGGGGTGCCATTTCCTTCTCCAAGCCCAGAAGAGAATGCCTGAAGAAACTGGCAGGCCTCGGGGCTGCACAGCTGACCATAGGCTCATGCCTCCTGGACAGGAAACACTGCTCTGGCCAGAGACAAGGGCTCAAGGCTCTCAGAACCTCAGGCAGCAGCATGCCTGGAGGGTCCTTTTCTGTGCCCACCCCACGCAGCCACAAGAGCTCTTCTCTTCTCCTAGCAATCGTCCAAACCTTTCGTGCCTGCCTTCTCCACGGAGCCTTCTCGGATTGCTCACCTGTGCGCCAGCCTCTAACTCCTGGACCAGTTACCCAGCTACTGAACACATCTGTACCCCTTGCCTCTGCTTCTTTGCCTAATTTCTATTAATACCCTATTCACCCCAGAATACACACAGCCCTCCTCCAAAGTCTGCCTAGTACCTTCGTTTAGATCCGGGACCAAAGCCACCTCTTCAAGGAGGCCTGTCCCCATTTCCCCAGGCAGAGCTGACAAGAGTTTTGCATTTCTTCACTCTCTCCTTTCCTATGAGGCAGTGCTGGTACCCACCCCCTCACTGGTGGCAAGGCCTGTCTCCACCGCTTGTCAGTTGTGTGACCTTGCACACATGACTTAATCTTCAGTTTCCAAAATGGGGATTATAATGGCCACACTTATTTCAGGAGGTTAGGTTGAGAATTAATACACACAAAACATGAAGACAGCGCCTTAAAATATATGGGTGTTAGCCGTTCAGTCGTGTCTGACTCTAGGCCCAAGGACTGTAGCCCACCAGGCTCGTCTGTCCATGGGATTCTCCCGACAAGAATACTGGAGTGGGTCGCCATGCCCTCTTCCAGGGGATCTTTCCAAACCAGGGATTGAACCCAGGTCTCCTGCATTTCAGGCAGATTTTTTACTGTCTGAGCCACCAGGGTAGCCCAAGTAACTGCTTAACAGGCGTTATGGTTCCTTGCATTGTTTCAATTGGGTATACTTAGCACTCAGTGATTCAGGCTTCTGTGGCCTCCTCACGGGACATTGCAGGCTCCTCAGAAGCTTATCCACCAAAACTAATAGCTTCATGAGCACCACACTAAGGCCCCAGTTCTCTTTATCTCTTTTTATGCCCTATGACTTAATTTTAAAACTTTATTACTATTTTTAATGTTTTTTTATTTACTTGGCTGTGCCGAGTCTTAGAAGCAGCACATGGGATCTGGTTCCCTTACCAGGGTGAACCCTGGGCCCCTGCATTGGGAGTGCAGAGTCTTAGCCACTGGACAACCAGGGAAGTCCCTGTGCCCTTTGCCTTAAAATCTACTTCTTGCTAGAGGAAACATCAGATTACACAAAACTAGGGTGAAATCTCTTGTAAATATCATCATCCAGCTTCTATGATTATTAACTCATAGCTAGTTTTATTTTCTCTAATCCGCCTTACTCTGTTTTCCTCTTCCCCAGGCCCCTAGCTATACTGAAGGAAATACTAGGCATAACATTTCTCCCAAGGGTGACTTTTTAATGAACTTATCCTATACTCCTGGGAAGGATGATATATTCAAATTCTCCTTCTGCCAAGCAGAAATCACCTCCAGGATTCCAGCACCCTACTGTTTGGACCATAGAACCTCCCAGTGCTATGGGCCTGAACTTTGACCTGCCTTCCTCCCATAATGACTTGCAATAGTAGTTTTTATTTATTTATTTTTAATTAATTTGTTAGAAACTGGTTTTGTAAACCAGTAAGCAAAGACATGGTCTGATCTGTGGTACCATCCAGGCTTTGTAATAACAAGCCATGATGGAGGAGGATTTTTGAAAATCACTTGATAATTGTGAAAAATCTCATTTACCAGTCAGAGTGGCCACTGCGTCTTGAGTCATTGGTGCCTTAGGAGGCAAGGATCATCCTTGCCTGACTCACGATGACTGTGTCTAAGGCAATTGGACACTTGGGGATTTCACCACTGGCAATGAAGAATTTCATTACCCTAAGCACTCATTAGTCCTGGAGGACTTTAGCCCATTTAAAATTGAACTTTCAAGAACAAGTTTGCAAATGAAATTATTTAAGATAGAGGACACCTCCACTTTGCTTTTGTTTTTGTTTAAAGAATATTCTTAGAGCTCATTACACGGGAAGACTTACTTGGGGGGGTGGTTGTGTTCAGGTTCAGAAAATGAGTGGGGAGGAAACCATTCTGTTGTTTATATTTTTGTGCTTGGATCAATCCATCAGGATGAATTTAGTATCTACTAGCTGTAGAGGGAGAGAAGGCAATGGCAACTCACTCTGGTATTCTTGCCTGGAAAATCCCATGGATGGAGGAGCTTGGTAGGCTACAGACCACAGGGTCACTAACAGTCAGACATGACTGAGTGACTAAACTTTCACTTTTCACTTTCATGCATTGAAGAAGGAAATGGCAACCCACTCTAGTGTCCTTGCCTGGAGAATCCCAGGAACGGCAGAGCCTGGTGGGCTGCCATCTATGGGGTCGCACAGAGTCAGACACGACTGAAGCGACTTAGCAGCAGCAGCAGCAGCTGTAGAGGGGGAGAAGGCAACGGCAACTCACTCTGGTATTCTTGCCTGGAAAATCCCATGGACAGAGGAGCCTGGTTGGCTACAGTTCACGGGATCACTAACAGTCGGACACGACTGAATGACTTCACTTTCACTTTTCACTTTCACATGTTGGAGAAGGAAATCGAAACCCAGTCCAGTGTTCTTGCCTGGAGAATCCCAGGGACGGGGGACCTTGGTGGGCTGCCTCTGTGGGGTCACACAGAGTCAGACACGACTGAAGCGACTTAGCAGCCGCAGCAGCAACTGTAGAAGGGGAGGCAATAGCTGGCACATGTAATGCTACTGCTCTTTGTTTCTGTTTTTTAACTTTTTATTTTACATTGGAGTATAGCCCATTAACAACGTTATGATGGTTTCAGATGCACAGTAGAGCAAGTTAGCCACTCTCATATATGTATCCATTCTCCCTCAAACTCCCCTCCTGTCCAAGCTGCCACATACCATTGAGCAGAATTCCCTGTCCTATATAGCTACTGCCTTTTCTGATGGCTTGTGGACAGCTGGTGACTGACAGTGCAGAAACCAGGCCCATGCTCATGGTCCTTCTCAGAGCAAGGTTCCAGGAACCATTTATAATAATGTCTTGTCTGTGGTTTAGTGACTTCTATTTGGTGACTTCACATCCCTGTGTCTGAAAATGGTTTATAGCAAGGATCTAGGGTTGTAAGTCACGGGGAGTAAGAGACACTTCAGATCAAAAGTTCTCCAACCTTTTTAATATATCCTCCCTAGTAGTTCAGATGGTAAAGAGTCTCCCTGCAATGTGGATTCGATTCCTGGGTCTCGTTGATCCCTGGGTCAGGAAGATCCCTTGGAGAAGGGCATGGCTACTCACTCCAGTATTCTTCCCTAGAGAGTCCCACGGACTGAGGAGCCTGGTGGGCTATAGTCTACGGGGTCACAAAGAGTCGGACATGATTGAGTGACTAACACTTTCAAGCTCATACACTTTTACCAATCCTAAACACACACTTACAAATTCTGCATGATGACTTTAAACTGCAAGTAAGGTTAATAGAGAGTGGGGACTATGCTCTTGCATATTAGCAATGATCTTTTAAAAATGTTACAAATTGGACCCTTTACTCTTTTTCGCCTTTTCTGTAATTAGCAAGCCCTGTGTGCTTTGTCTATGCCCTACAGTCTCTGGTCAATTCAATAATTGCAGGAACACAGTCTAATCTACCTGGTCCACTCGGGACCTGTCCTGGCCGTTCTTTGTTCTTTTATAATACACTTCTGTCTTTTATAATAAAAATGATGCTTATAAAACAGTGGTACAACTTGGACTTAGAAACACAGAGCTTGAGTTCCAGTGTTGGCTTTGATATTTACTGGATGTTTGACCAGGTAAGTCAGGCACTCTTTCTGAGCCTGTTTCCTTATCACTAAACTGAGGAGGACAGCGTTTATTTTAATTACCATAAGTCTGTCACAAGAAGTAGAAGAGATAAGTAAAGTGAATAAAGAAGTAGAAGTGATTAAAGTGAGCTTCAGTCATTAATTGAAGTTCATATATTCTATCAAGTTCACTCAAAAACATCAATAATGGGGAAGTATTAGGTTTCAAACTTAATTGATATTGATTGACAAGCCACTTGTCTCAATTTCTTGATAATTCTTACATGTGAGAAATTAGGCATGAATTTTACTTGGAGAAGAAAGAGGCTATATTTTCATGTTTAGTAGCAAAACAGGTTGAAGAAAAGTCATACTACCATTGGGTAGTGTTGCATAATAGTATATCAGACCTAGAATTAACAATACTGTATTGTGTATTTGAAAACTGCTAAGACAGTAAATCTTCATCACAAGAAAAAAAAATTTATGTGACTATGGGCAGTGTCAGATGTTAACGAACTTATAGTGGTGATCATTTTGCAGTATATACAAATATGGAATCATTATGTTGTGTGCATGGGTCCGATTCTTTGCGACCTCACGGACTGTAGCCTGCCACTCCTCTGTCTGTGAGATTGTCCTGGCAAGAATACTGGAGTGAGTCGCTACTTCCTCCTCCAGGGGAGCTTCCCGACTCCGGGACAGAACACGGGTTTCCTGCATTGCAGGCAGAGTCTTTACCACTGAGCCAGCAGGGAAGCCCTGTTATGTTGTATACCTGACACTAATTATGCCTTAGTAAAAAATACTTCAAATCTATGCCAATTACATGTAGTGTTTTGTCAAAAGGGACTATATGAGCTGTTATGAGGTCACGGCAAAAACACTTCCAAAAACATACAGACACAGACTCGAGGGCAAAAATGTTCTCTGCAACAGTTTCAAGAGATCAAGTGAAACTCATGTTTACATTCACCTTGTGGTGAGTTGAGAAAGGATTTCTTGTTACTCCTATTTTATCTTTAATAAGGTGGCAAGTAATTCCTATTCAATTGAACAGTATGGTTGAAAGAAAATTCTAGAATGTTGCATATTAAAAAAAATCGAGAATTTAAAAAATATAGTCACAACGAAGGAAAAAGTCACAGTATAATTTTGTGAAGCACTGAGATTGTTTTTCTGGTGATATTCAAGCCTTAAAACACAGAAGAGAGTGAACTAAAACCCCACTCCTGATGTCCCAGACATCCCCCGAGGCCCAGTTTACCTGTTAAACCAGTCGTCTGTGTACCTGGGATACGGATAGGGATCATTGCTGCTGAAGTCGTAGCTCGCCTCAGCGTTCTGCAAAACACAAGGCGCGTCATCAGGTCATAAGTCCAGAGCACGGGCATGAGAAGTTGCTGAGAGACACAGCTGTCTTATGTGGATGGCCCCTCCCAGGGCTATGTCAGCCTGCCCTCTGGACCGACCCTTGAAGAGGCGACAGAGCAGGGGTGTGTCCATGGAGGTTTCTATCCTCTCCTGGTATCCTCTTTTCCAAGCTCCCTCACCTCATCCTGTTCCAGGTTCTCAAAGTGTTAGTAAATTTGGGTTCTGTGCTACCTAGGACCATCCCCATTCTAAGTTGAGGGACCACTGTGGGTCAGTGGGGCTCACTTGGAGCCAAGACTCACATTAAGCTTCCCTGGACTGATGGCCAGAAGGTTCTAGTTCTCATGTCACAAGTGAGGAAGCCTCTTGCTTTATGTAGAACTCATTCCCAGCTCCCAGCTTTGGGCCAACAGAGGCTTGTCTCCTTTATGATTACGAGTGTTAAACCCAAGACCCAAACACTGGCCACAATATCAACCTCATTTATTTACTCAACAAATATCATTGAGTCTAATATATACCAGGGCTTCCCTGGTGCTCAGCTGCAAGGCAAGAGACCCCAGTTTGATTCCTGGGTCTGGAAGATCCGCTGGAGGAGGGATAGGCTACCCACTCCAGTATTCTTGGGCTTCCCTGGTGGCTCACAAGGTCAAGAATCCACCTGCAATGTAGGAGATCTGGGTTCGATCCCTGAGTTGGGAAGATTCCCTGGAGAAGGGAATGATTACCCACTCCAGTATTCTAGCCTAGAGAATTCCATGGATGGTCCACGGGGTGGCAAAGAGTTGGACACGACTGAGCCACCTTCACTTTTCACTTTCATATACCAAGGACTTTTTCCAAGGAGGAGAATGCAGTGGTGACATCCCTGCCTGCATGAAACAGCCTAACTGGGGGGACAGATATCAACCTAACAAGTAAATACAGAATTGCAAACAAGGGTCTTCTTAACCCTACAGGTTACAATGAAGAGTTTAAATTCTATGCAGTCCAGCACCTCCATTTTTCCCACTGAGAGTCCTGCCCCTCAGAAATCAATTATGTACTCAATTTGTCTCCAAGTGATTTCATGTTTTAATTTTTCCCATCTCTGTCTTCAACTGGTCAGCCTTTTAGTTTGGTCCATGATGAGAGATAGTCCCCCATCATCGGATGGCTAACCCCTTCCTTCCTCCTCTCGGCCTTGTAGGTTGCCCAGGGATGCGGAGTTCCATGAAGCTCCTCTCTTCTCATCCCATCCTCTCTCCTTTGTTTTTGAGGTCTGTAACAAAGATCCCAGGTGGTTTCCTGGTCCACAGTATCCACTTGGCTGGGAATCACTGGGTTACGTGTGTATTCCAGCTTGGAAATATCTCGATTTCAAGGCACCCCGAGACATTTTCAGGAGTTGTGCCCTTTTATGAGACAAAACACTATCATTTGTAATGGTGTTACATGATGTTTGTATGATGTTTTTTAAGAGCAAATTGACTAGTTCCATGAGTCTGGTTTCCATTTGTTGGATGGCAAAGGGCCATCAGTAGCTGGAACAACCCGAATTGTAATACTCATGTATTAAATAAATGTGCTTGGGGCAGAAGTCACCTTGAAATTTGTTTAAAATTTTTTCAGTTAAAAGTTTTTTTTTTCAGTTAAAAGTTTTTAGCTTTATTGAGGTATAACTGATACACAAAATATCCCATACATTTAATGTGTACATCTTGCTGAGTTTGGACATGTGTATATATATACTCACGACACCATCACCACAACCTAGGTACTCAACATACCCATTAAATGTCAACATACCCTCTAAAAATGTCCTTGTGTTATTATTATTATTATTGGTAAGAACATTTACCATGAAATCTATCCTCTGAACGTATTTTATAGTATATAATACTGTATTGTTGACTGTTACATGACAGAGGTCTAGAATTTATTCATTTATATAAAGGGAACGTCATATTCATTGAAAAACAATTCCTCATTCCGTTCAAAATTTGGACCCAGTCATTGTATATTGGGCACTGAACATGGCTATCTGTGTTCTAGAATCTAGGTCTTCCTTCAGTTCCTGGCTTTAGAGAGGATAACGTCCTGTCTCCACTGGCCATAATTATTGGCAAATACCCAAATCACCTGCGTTCACCATTAATATAATCCCATCTTTGGAAGCCCGTCTCAGATTTGGCGTATTTTTTTTCTTGACTTTTCTTGAGCTATTTAGATTCAGTTCTTTCAAGGGATACTATCTTAAAAGTAATTTCTTCCTCTTCCCTAAGTATGTTTGATTACCTCTAAACTTCCTGAATATTTGAGACAAGAGCATCCTTAGGTAGGGTTGGTGGAGTGGGAATATCAAGAGGAATACAATCTTTTGGGTTTCAAAGCTGAAGTTGAAACTTTAAACAGTTGATTTGGAAGATTATTTGCTAAGCTTGGTTTGTTTCTATGTAAAAGAGATTAAAAGGCCCCAGTCTAAGGTGAGCTGAATGGAAAATTCATGGACTAGCCCTCCTGAGGCCCTCAGAGGGGACCCTGAGTGCTACCTCTTTCTTCTGAGCAGGGCTCCTGGAGTGGGAAAGGGATGCATTGGAAGTTGAACCTCAGAGAGGTCCGGGACTCATCTTAGGACAGTAGCTAAGGACCAGAAGCAGCTCTGCGGGGTGTCTTAGCTGAGGGACCTGGGGTGGCCCCCTCTGATACACAGCACAGAGCAGGAAGCAGCGGAATAATCTTGGGAGGCTGAGATTAGTGAGAACATGATGATAGAACAAGCTGCCCCAGGAAGTTCAGGGGTCAGGACAGTGAGGATCCAGGGTTCAGAGAGAGTATACGAGAAGGGATGACTGCGGCCCGTGGGGGTGGAGCTGCAGCTTATGATTCCAAGGTGGAGAGGACCCCACCCCTGCCTCTTCTTGATTCTGTGCTAGTCCTTTGAAGCTTGAGGGTGGAGGCAGGAGGGTGGGGGCACAACTTGAGCAGGACAATGTCAAACTTCTACCATCGGTAGAGCAGCTTGTTGGATAGAAATTAAATTCCACTACAGGAAAACTAAATCAGGATTTTCTGCACTTTTGTGTGCAAACACAATGAGTCAGCCTAAGCAGCTGACCCATTTCTCCAGGTTTCTCATTCACAATTGTCTCCTGAGGTCTGGGCTGAGGTCTTTGGCTCTAAGTCCTGGTTCTGGAGGAAATGGCTTACAATGAGGTGGGTTTGGGACAGAGGGAGGAACTGGAGAATTCTGACAACAGAGTTTGATTCTGAGAAGCCACAGACTCTGAGACCACTTTTATAGCAAGAAGAAAGACCATGTATTGTCTGAGGTCAGCTTCACCTCTGAAGGTTGAAATGGACGAAGATATAGGAACTTTAATTTGTTGTCTTTACAATTAATTTGATGACTAATGCTAATTCCTTGTGTAATAGTCCATGCTGAGACTGTGTATTAAGGAAGGCAAACAGTTGTTTTTGTTTGGTCATATATTTTCTGGCTAAAAGTCAAATGGTTTATAGCAAGAAAGGATGAACAACTTTTTGCAAGGGTTCTGTTTATAATTTTATAGCCCAAACTGAATCATTTATTGATCTGAACTACAATGTTGTCATCCATAAAATGTCTGTGTACAGGAATAAATTAAACCGGCCTTGGATTATACTGGAATTTTCTAAAATATCCATTAACATGGATGTTTGGGAGGAAGTAGAGTCTCTGTAGATTTAATACTTGGGAATCCAAGGCTAAGCCAGAAGCTTGTTTTGGTTTGAATTCTGTAACATTGTCCAAAAATACATTCGTCCATTTTCCTTTAGAAAATACTAGCTGTTTAGTGAACATAATTTAATCATTTGATGATTCAGGGTCAGGCTGATTCAGAGTCACCATTAAGAGTAATATAGCAGAGAAAGTTGGAAGATTGGGTTGAATCCAAAATGACCTCAGGGCATCTCTGCAAGTTATTTCTGGAAGAAACTTTGATAATGGCTCATTTATTCTTTAAGAGTTGAGTTCAGGGAAAAAAATACATCCAGGAATTAGTTATCTAAGTCTTAGTTTCTGAATACTTGAATGCATAGTCAGAAAGCAACGCTAGATTGCTCAGATGCTTGTGTCTGACCCTTCGCGACCCCATAGACTATAGCCCAGCAGGCTCCTCTGTCCAAGGGAGTTTTCCAGGCAAGAATACTGGAGTGGGTTGCCACTTCCTACTCTATGGGATCTTCCCAACCCAGGGATCTAGCCCTCACCTCTTAGGTCTCCTGCATTGGCAGGTGGCTTCTTTACCACTAGCGCCACCTGGATAGCCCCAGTGCTAGACTGTTGTTCAGTCACTGAGTCATGTCTGACTCTTTGTGACCCCGTGGACTGCATGCTGTGCGCCAGGCTTCCCTGCCCTTCACCATCCCCCAGAGCTTGCTCACACTCATGTCCGTCGAGTTGATGATGCCATTCTACTGCCTCGTCCTCTGCTGTCCCCTTCTCCTCCTGCCTTCTATCTTTTTCCAGCATCAGGGTCTTTCCCAATGAGTCAGTTCTTTGCATCAGGTGGTCAAAGTATTGGAGCTTCAGCTTTAGCCTCCTCAGTCCTTCCAATGAATATTCAGGACTGATTTCCTTTAGGATTGACTGGTTTGACCTCTTGCAGTCCAAGGCGGGGACTCTCAAGAATCTTTAACACCATAATTCAAACCATCAATTCTCTCTGGCACTCAGCCTTCTTTATGGTCCAACTTTCAAATCTATACATGACTACTGGAAACGTCACAACTTTCACTATATGGACCTTTGTAAGCAAAGTAATGTTTCTGCTTTTTAATATGCTGTCTAGGTTTGTCATAGCTTTTTTTCCAAGGAGCAAGTGTCTTTTAATTTTCATGGTTGCAGTCACCATCTGCAGTGAGTTTGGAGCCCAAAAAATACTAGATTAGCTCTCAGAAAAGAAATTTAATAATTACTGGTTTGCCTGTTTACACTGTGCATTTCCAATAAGATTGGTTTGTCTGCCCTCTTGGCTTAGTAAGGACAAGGGACTTAGAAATTTTCATAAAATCTTCTGACCCCATTATATCTGAGATACTGCCATTAAAGGCATGTCTGATGCTTGGGCTGGTCTCACCGTGGAAGCTGGTGGTGGGCCTGGCAGCAACCATGTCTGAATTGCTTTAACATTTTCAGAGAAGCTTCTGAGAGCTTTGAGACTGAACTCAGTTCTGGCACGGCTACCCTGACCTCCCAATCTGGACTCTACCTGCTCTGGGACCATTGGATTTTCCTTGCTGGGCTGTACAAGTGGATGTGTCTGCAGGTGTCAGCTTGGAGTAGGGAAAGGAAAAGAGGCATTAAATCAGACAGATCTGGTTTCAAACCAGGCTATTTGGTCTTGGCAATATTCATAGTTTCTGGAAATGGAAATTTTCCTCATCTTTAAAATGCAAATGACAAAATGGTAGCTGTTTGTTGCTATGATGGTAAAAGGGAGGAAGGAAGGGATATGAGCCAGGAAGCACCCCATGGATGACCTCGCACTTCTGCTTTTATCATCTATGTCAAAAGTCACAAAATATGACTCCTGAGCCACATTCAGCCCACCACTTGTTTTTCTAAATAAAGTTTTATTGGAACATAATCGTGTTCATTTGCTTATGGGTTGCATATGGCTGTTTCACACTGTAACAGCAGATTTAAGTAGTTGTGACAGAAGCTTACAAATCTTAAAATATTTACTGTCTTCTACAGAAAGAATTTGCCTGCATGGATCACAGTCTTGTCATGGAGAAGGGATTGTGTAATTCAATGAAGCTATGAACCATGCTGTGCAGGGCCACCCAAGGCAGATGGTCATAGGACCATTCTGACAAATCGTGGTCCACTGGAGGAGGAAAGGGCAATCCACTCCAGTATTCTTGCCTGGAGAACCTCGTGAACAGTATGAAAAGGCAAAAAGCTAGGACACTGGAGGATGAGCCCCCCAGGTTGGAAGGTGTCCAATATGCTACTGGTGAAGAGTGGAGAGAAATTACTAATAGCTCCAGAAAGAATGAAGCAGCTTGGCTGAAGAGGAAATGATGCCCAGTTGTGGATGTGTCTGGCAATGAAAGTAAAGTCCAGTGCTGTAAAGAACAATGTTGTATAGAACCTGGATTGTTAGGTCCATGAATCAAGATAAATTGGATATGGTCAAGCAGGAGATGGAAAGATTGAACACTGACATCTTAAGAACCAATGAATTAAAATGGATGGGAGAGGGTAAATTTAATTCAGATGACCATTACATCTACTACACAGACAAGAATCTCATAGAGAACTGGACTAACCCTTATAGTCAACAAAAGGGACCAAAATGCAGTCCTTGGATGCAGCCTCAAAAATGACAGAATGATTTTGATTCATTTCCAAGGCAAACCGTCTCAATATCACAGTATTCTGGGTCTATGCCCCAACCACTGATGCCAAAGAAGCTGAAGCTGACCAAGCTGACCATGAAGGCCTACAACATCTTCTAGAGCTAACATTAAAAAAAGTCCTAAAAAAAGAGTCCTTTCATCATAGGAAATTGGATATAAAAGTAGGAAGTCAAGAGATACTCAGAAGAACAGGCAAGTTTGGCCTTGGAGTACAAAATGAACCATGGCAAAGGATAACAGAGTTTTGTCAAGAGAACATCCTGGCCATAGCAAATATGTTTTCCAACAACTCAAGACACGACTCTACACATGGACATCACCAGACGGTTAATACCAAGATCAGATTGGTTACGTTATTTGCAGCCAAAGATAAGAGCTCTTTTTGCCACAGTCAGCAAAAACAAGACCTGGAGCTGACTGTGGCTCAGATCATCAGCTGCTTATTGCAAAATTCAGGCTTAAACTGAAGAAAGTAGAGAAAACCACTAGGCCATTCAGGTATGACCTAAATCAAATCCCTTATGATTATACAGTAGAGGTGGAAAGTAGATTCAAGGGATTAGATCTGATAGACAATGTGCCTGAAGAACTATGCACAGAGGTTCATAAAACTGTGCAGGAGATGGTGACCAAAACCAGCCCCAAGAAAAAGAAATGCAAGGCAAAGTGTTGTCTGAGGAGGCCCTACAAATGGCTAAGAAGAGAAGAGAAGCAAAAGGCAAGGGAGAGAGGGAAAAATATACCCAAATGAATGCAGAGTTCCAGAAAACAGCAAGGAGAGATAAGAAGGACTTTTTAAATGAACAATGCAAAGAAATAGAGGAAAACAATAGAATGGGAAAGACTAGAGAGCTCTTCAGGAAAATTGGAGATAACAAGGGAACATTTCATGCAAGGATGGGCACAATAAAGGACAGAAATGGTAAGGACCTAACAGAAGCACAAGAGATTAAGAAGAGGTGGCACGAATACACAGAAGAACCATATAAAAAAGGTCTTAATGACCTGGATAACCAAGAGGGTGTGATCACTCACCTAGAGCTGGACATCTTGGAGTGTGAATTCAAGTGGACCTTAGGAAGCATCACTATGAGCAAAGCTAGAGGAGATGATGGAATTCTAGGTGAGTAGTTAAAACCCTAAAAGATGACGTTGTTAATGTGCTACACTTACTATACCAGCAAATTTGCAAAACTCAGCAGTGGCCACAGAACTGGAAAAGATCAATTTTCATTCCAATCCTAAAGAAGGGCAATGCCAAAGAATGTTCCAATTACTTCACAATTGCACTCATTTCACAGCTAGCAAGGTTGTGCTCAAAATCCTTCAAGCCCTAGCTTGTACATGAACTAACAACTTCCAGATGTACAAACTGGGTTTTGAAGAGGCAGAGGAACCAGGGATTAAATTGCCAACATTTGATGGATCATGGAGAAAGCAAGAGATTTCCAGAAAAATATCTACTTCTGCTTAATTGATTATGCTAAAGTCTTTGACTTTGCGAATCACAATAAACTGAAGAATTAAGAGATGGGACCAGACGACCTTACTTGTCTCCTGAGAAATCTATCTAGGGGTCAAGAAGCTATAGTTAGAACAGGATCTGGAACAATGGAATGGTTCCAAATAGGGAAAGAAGTATGACAAGGCTGTATATTGTCACCCTGTTTACTTAACTTCTATGCAGAGTGCATCATGCAAAACGCTGGGCTGGATGAATCACCAGCTGGAACCAAGATAGCTGGGAGAAATATCAATACACTCACATATGCAGATGGTAGTCTTCTAATGGCAGAAAGCGAAGAGGAACTAAAGAGCCTACTGATGAAGGTGAACGAGGAGAGTGAAAAAGCTGGCTTAAAACTCAGCATTCAAAAAATTAAGATCATGGCATCGGATCCCACCACTTTATGGCAAATAGAAGGGAGAAAAGTGGAAGCAGTGACAGATTTTATTTTCTTGGGCTTCAAAATCACTGTGGACAGTGATTTCGGCTATGAAATTAAAAGATACTTGCTCCTTGGAAGGAAAGATAATACATACCCAGACAATGTATTAAAAAGCAGAGACATCACCTTGCCGGCAAAGGTCCCTAGAGTCAAAGTTCCCCAGAAGGAGGTGCTGTTTTGCAACTCACTCATCGGTAGGGGGAGCTTTTTTTTTTTTTCCAATTTCACAGGAAAGCAGGTAAGGACTAGCATGTGTTTGAGCCACAGCAAGAAATACATCTGTCTAGTTATAGTCATGTATAAGCCAAGACCGCAGAGGAATTGTACCAGGGAGACAATGTGTCCCTGTGAGATGTCAGGTAATTCCAGACTCAATAATATCTCACGCAGTGAGAGTTTGTGCTAATGGCACATCATGGCATGTGATTAGTCGCCAGTATAATTTCACAGCAATAGGCACTCAGAACAAGAGCGTAGGTTGCATTTGTCCCTTTGTTCTGGCTTGCTCTTTTCTCTCAAGGCATTTAACCACATAACCCAGCTAGGAGCTGGTAACAGTATCAGCTGAAATTGCTCTGTGCTTAGGGACTAATGAGACAGGAGCAAGCTTCCCAGATAGACTCTAACCTTATTGTCCTAGAACAAAGCTCATCTGTATGGAAATTGAGCAGAAAAGTGCCCAGGCCACTAGAGTCTGAAGAATTTTGCTCTACGCCTTCTTGCATCTGATGTGGTCATGTTGGAAAGTTTCCAACGGCGCATACTTGAATTTTCCTCAATTCATTCTCCCACATGCACTGGTTTAACAATCATGTTCAGCTCACTTTTGACTGAAACCAACATTAAAGAGATTTATGTATATCTTAAGTCTAGCAGTAAAACTTAATGAAATTTAACATTTCTCTAGCACTCAAAAATTTTTTTAAAAGGTGCATAGTCAGAATATTGTTGGAAATCTTTCTTCTATACTCCAAAGATTTCCAGAGTCATGTGTTTTTCCAGTGACAGAATGTTCTCTGTGGATTGGACACTTCCTACTATCGCCAGGAGATTTCAGCAGCATGGTAAGCTATTCACTGGACTATGCACTGGAGTAGGAGATGGCAACTCACTCCAGTATTCTTGCCTGGAGAATCTTATGGAAAGAGGTACATGGTGGGCCACAGTCCATGGGGTTGCAAAGAGTTGGACACAACTGGAGTGAATTAGCATGGCATGGACTATGTTTCAGGTAAGAGGAATGTAGGTCCAAGCCATGTCTGGACCGCGGTGCTTTTTAGTTTCCAAAGCTGTGCAGTTCCATCCTTTGGTCCTAATGTCACTCTTAAAAGTTTTTTTTTTTTTTAACTATTTATTTATTTGGCTGTGGTGGGTCTTAGTTCATGCAAGACCTAGTCCTCGACCAGGGCTTGAACCTGGGCCCCCTGTGTCGGGAGTGTGGAGTCTTAACCACTGAATCACCAGGGAAGTCCCCCTAATGTTACTCCTATTGGCAGATGTAAGGGAGGTTCTGGTCGCCAAATATGCTGTGCTGTGCTGTGCTTAGTTGTTCAGTCTAGCCATCCCCTCTGTCCATGGGGATTCTCCAGGCAAGAATATTGGAGGTGGTTGCCATGCCCTTCTCCAGGGAATCTTCCCAACCCAGAGATCAAACCCAGGTCTCTTGCATTGCAGGAGGATTCTTTATCATCTGAGCCACCAGGGAAGCCCAAGAATGGTGGAATGGATATCCTATCCCTTCTCCAGGAGATCTTCCCAACCCAGAAATCGAACTGGGGTCTTCCGCATTGCAGACATATTCTTTACCAGCTGAGCTATAAGGGAAGCCTGCACTGAAGATAAGAAGAGATAATCATAATATTAATTCCTAATGGCTAACATAGCCCCCTAAGTTCATGCTGCTGCTGCTGCTGCTAAGTCGCTTCAGTCGTGTCCAACTCTGTGTGACCCCATTGACAGCAGCCCACCAGGCTCCCCTGTCCCTGGGATTCTCCAGGCAAGAACACTGGAGTGAGTTGCTATGTCCTTCTCCAATGCATGAAAGTGAAAAGCGAAAGTGAAGTCACTCAGTCGTGTCCGACTCTTAGCAGCCCCACAGACTGTAGCCTACCAGGCTCCGTCCATGGGATTTTCCAGGCAAGAGTAATGGAGTGGGGTGCCATTGCCTTCCCGCCCTAAGTTCATAGAGTGCCTTTAAGTTTTTCAAAGGACTTTAAGTTCTCTTACTTTATTTAATATGCTCCAAAACTCTGTAGGGTAGGGGAGCAGATATACTGATGGCAGAAGTGGGTCTGTTACTATCTCTAAGACACACTCAAGGCAGCACCTCTGGATGGTCCTTTAGCAGTGTCTCTGCCTGCTAATGCCTTCTTTCTCTCCTCTCAATGCTTTAGGAGCTCTATGAAGCCTGTCTCAGGTAGATTGAGGCTGGTTCCCACACATGAATTTTAATAGCTCCCTAAAAGCAAGAATTCCTGGGGCTGACCCGAGGAGAAGGAAAGGAGAAGCTACCACTCATTGGAATAAATCTCCAAGGTGGTATGCAAATGGGTGTAATCTTTTTGAAGAGAAATTGGCAATTTCTATGATTATAAAAGATGCACAGACTTTTTGATCCAGGAATCCCACCTGTAAGAATCTATCCTAATTTAGAAAGATGATCCTATAAGTGAGACAGTGAAAGAGACACAGAGATAAAGAACGATTTTTGGACTCTGTGGGAGAAGGCGAGGGTGGGATGATTTGAGAGAATAGCACTGAAATGTGTCTATTACCATATGTGAAATAGATCCTCGGTCCAGGTTTGATGCATGAGACAGGGTACTCAGAGCCGGTGTACTGGGATGACCCTGAGGGATGGGATGGGGAGGGAGGTGGGAGAGGGATTCAGGATGGGGGACACATGTACACCCATGGCTGATTCAGGTCATGTATGGCAAAAACCACTACAATATTGTAAAGTAACTAGCCTCCAATTAAAATTAATTAATTAATTAAAAAAAAAAAAGAATCTGTCCTAATGGTATGAAGTGAAGTGAAGTAAAAGTTGCTCAGCTGTCCAACTTTTTGCGACCCCATAGACTGTACAGTCCATGGGACTCTCCAGGCCAGAATACTGGAGTGGGTAGCCTATCCTTTCTCCAGCGGATCTTCCCAACCCAGGAATCAAACTTGGGTCTCCCACATTGCAGGCAGATTCTTTACCAACTGAGTTATCAGGAAAGCTGTGGATGTATATACCCTAATGGTATACTTGTATGTATATGAAAGATTCGAATTTTTAAGTGTGTTCATGGCAGCATGATTGTAAAAGTGAAAACCCAGAAATGGCTTCTGTCCCACATGAGGGATGACCTACATCAGTGATGGTGCAGCCACATAATGCAAAACTGCAATTCCAGCAAAGAACAAGGGAAATGACCTGCAAGGTATCGTTCCTCCCATGATATGTTAACTGAAAAAGGCAATGTATAGAAAAGTGTGTGGTGAGCCTCCATGAGCACAGAAGAGGAAAAATATACTCGATAATAAATGCATAAATAAAGATAGATAAAAGCTTTTTTATTCTGTTTTGTGTCTAGAAGTAGGCACAGGTGTGGAAGACAGATTTCATTGCATAACTTATTGTTCTGTGTATTTTGGGGAATAATAATAACAACACGAAGGTAATAAGAAAAAGGTAACACATGTTGAGTGCTTATTTCATGCAAAGGACTCTTTAGATTCTTTATTCTTCCTGTGATGTCCTCACATGGTGGTACCCTTGTTATCACTCACATCCTCTGAGCAAGGAGACTGTGTGAGGTACAGAGAGGTTGAGTAGTTCACCTGAGGCCACAGATGGAAAGGGCGAGAGCAGGGACTTAGACCAGGTAGCCTGGTCCCAGAGGCTTCCCCGCTAACTTCTCTGTCTTGCCTCTGCATTAGAATCATAATGTCACATTCTCCATGTGTTGTTTAAAAGAAAAACAACCCACAGATAAAAAAGAATCATTTAGTGGGTTTATTCCCTAAAATGTAAATGGGTCAACCTGTCCAAATCCAAGTGTATGAACATAACAATTTAACCCCCACCCTGGGACGCCCCCTCACTAGAGAGCTACATTGTCTGATCCATTCATTCGACAACAGCATGATTTTATTTAGTGAGTTTTTCTTATCCAAGGCCTTAAGCCAACAAATGTGCCTTCAAAGAGAAAGCTAATTCCCCTGATTTTGATAGCAAGGTCCAACCTGTTTTGAATTTCTCTGTTGATTATATTGTTCCTCTTAGAAGTAGGAAAACAAACATCACCTTATGTGCAGACAAATCACACTGATGACTGGATTCCCCTGAAACTGAAATCTTGGAAATACTTCCTTTTATCTCCCGGAGCCTCTTTAGCACTAGTTGGTGGCCCTTGGATTCCTGGGCCCGACGTGAATATCACTGGCCGAGATCGGCATTCTTTGTGATGCTTGGCACGGTGGCTTCACTAGCATGGCATTGCAGAGCTTGACTGTGACTCCTTGCAACACACTCCTTCGATCCTTCTTACCACGCCAGCGACAAGTCTCCATGAAGAGCGCCCTTGTCTTTAATATCATCCTATTCCTGGCTAATCCGTCTTCTTATCTGATAGAGGCAAGTGTTGGCAGGCAGCAACATCCTTCTTGAGTTGCTCTCACTGTATTTATTTTGACAGATACTTCTATTTATGTCGAGGGATATTGGTTGTTTTTCTATATATTTGAAAGAGCGATTTATAGTTTCCCTTTAAAATACATCCATTTGTGAAAAAAATGAGTCAATTTAAGGAAGGAAGCTAGGTAAATAATAGCACTGAGAGCAAAAAATTGTGCAAGTGTGTTATGACTGGTGGATGATTAGGAAACACTGGAATAAAGCAAAGGTGATATTTATGGCTTGGACTTCTCCAGTTGTCAGCAGAGTCATCCTTAGGCGTGGCCGGACAATTGAGTATCTGTTTGGGGTATTTGAAGGAGCCAATGGAAAAAATTTTCTGTCTTTAAATTTCAGCCTTGTCAGTTTTCATTTCAACGAGAATTCAGTCCTTGACATTTTGTAGACTGTTGGCCTTCAAAGGTCTTCAGTCATTCATGCATTCAGTTGGTCATTTATTTTTTCATGGGACACACTTATGTTTATCGAGTACCAACTGCTTGCCACCCTGCTTATTTATATTGTCACCCTGCTTATTTAACTTATATGCAGAGTACATCATGAGAAACACTGGGCTGGATGAAGCACAAACCAGAATCAAGATTGCCGGGAGAAATATCAATAACCTCAGATATGCAGATGACACCACCCTTATGGCAGAAAGTGAAGAAGAACTAAAGAGCCTCTTGATGAAAATGAAGGAGGAGAGTGAAAAAGTTGGCTTAAAGCTCAGCATTCAGAAAACTAAGATCATGGCTTCCAGTCCCGTCACTTCATGGCAAATAGATGGGGAAACAGTGGCTAACTTCTTTGGGGGGGCCCAAAATCACTGCAGGTGGTGACTGCAGCCATGAAATTAGAAGATGCTTACTCCTTGGAAGAAAAGTTATGACCAACCTAGAGAGCATATTCAAAAGCAGAGACATTACTTTGCCAACAAAGGTCCATCTAGTCAAGGCTATGGTTTTTCCAGTGGTCATATATGGATGTGAGAGTTGGACTATAAAGAAAGCTGAGCACCAAAGAATTGATGATTTTGAATTGTGGTGTTGGAGAAGACTCTCGAGAATCCCTTAGACTGCAAGGAGATCTAACAAGTCCATCCTAAAGGAGATCAGTCCTGAAGATTCATTGGAAGGACTGAAGCTAAAGCTGAAATTCCAATACTTTGGCCACCTGATGTGAAGAACTGACTCGTTTGAAAAGACCCTGATCCTGGGAAAGATTGAAGGCCAGAGGAGAAGGGGATGACCGAGGGTGAGATGACTGGATGGCATCACCCACTCAATGGGAGGCCTGGTGTGCTGCAGTCCCTGGGGTAGCAAAGAGTCAGACACGACTGAGTGACTGAACTGAACTGAACTGACTGAACTGCTTGCCAGGCATTGTGTGATAGCAAGCTCCCATTGGGCGGGAAGATGCCCTTGACTGGGGTATCTTGCCTTTAGCCCTCATGAGCTGAGGGTCCAGTGAACTTATCAGCTAACAGTGGTTCTCAACTCAGGCTGCTCAACAGAATAGCTTGGGGAGCTTTCAGGAATATAAATACTTGAATGATCCCTAGATTTTTATTTAATTGATGTTGGGTGGAGCTCAGGAACCAGTAGTTAAAAAAAAAAAAATTAAAACTCGTCAGGTGATTCTGTTCTGCCAAGATGGAGAACCACTGAGCTGACACCTTGTTCACCATTCTAGGTCCTGCCTTCTTGCTGCGTCAAGTGCCGTCTGTGGACCAGAAGTACTGATATCATCAGAGAATGTGTTAGAATTGCAGGGTTTCAGGCTGCACCCCAGACTGGCACAATCTGAATCTGCATTTCAGCAGGATCTTCGGGGAATTCAGTGTGCGCATTGATTCTTTTGTTTATAAAATACTTGCATAGGGACATGTTTGCCTTTGGCCCATTCATCCCCTTTAATAAACATATCCATAATTTCCTTGTTAGAATCTTCTCCTGCTTTCCTTCCTCCCTCTTCTGCCTAAATTCTACAACAGAAAGAAACTGAATTTGCTAAGCCATTCAGACTTCAATATGGATAAGTATAGCACATGGCCCTTCCCAATATAATTTGCTTTAACAGAAGAGAATGGACATTGGAAAATGCTACAGGTCTCAGTCCCTAATCGCAGAGACTGAAGGGTAGGATTTGGGAGCATCAGAAGCTTCTTGGCATCTAGACTGAAGTTCTTCCAATGGAGAAGATCAGTTCTAAGAACAGAGTTGTTGCTATGCATTCCTTTGGTTCTGAAGGAAGGACCTGATGAACCAAAGAAAACAAAAGAAGCAAGATAAAGTGTATGGCTGGGATGCATCATATTTTTGGATTCTCTGTGCTTCTGGTAGGTGAGAGCTCTTGAGGTGGGTGGTTGATTTTGCAAGAAAGAATGAGTTCAGAGTGAAGGGTCTCCTGCTGTTAGATACATTTTGATGAATATTAACATTTGAATTATTTTTGCCTCCTGCTGCTTAAAATACAGTTCCTGTCAAAACTTAAAAAACATATCCAATTATAGACAAACTAAATGCTAAGCTGCCTGAACAGCAAATAGGAGTTAAAAACTTTAAAAAATGTGTTTGTATCACAATGCATGCTTATCTCTATGCCCTGCCTCTGTTTCTGAAAAGAAATGATATGTGTTTCCTGAATTCTAACACATGGTATAAACAAGCTAACATGAACAGTGTTGTAAGATCTAATTTGGATGTAGTAAAAAAAAAGAGGGCATACATAGATAACCACAAGGGTGCAGAGAGTCTGTGCTCAGTCTTTGCTTGGCCTCACAGTCCAAATCTGTGCTTGGATGCAGCTCGAAGCTCATCTGAGCTCCTAACTGGTTTCACTCAGGCAAGGGCCCTAGCACCGCCAGTCCTCCCAGCTGTGGACCAGCCCTGCCGAGTTCCCCCATGGCCTTTACTGCTGAGGTCTCTGCCCCACAGTGATGAAGGTGACCTTGAGCGAGGTGGGTAAAGCAGCTCTGGGTCATTGCTGGGAGACTTTATACTTCAGGAGAGGCAGCCACAGAAGCAATGGCTAATTTCAGCTGTAATGAAAACATGGTTTTCTCTGATGGGTTTGAGAAAGGCAGCAGAATTTAACAGTAATGATATCCTAAGAGGGTAAGGAGAGCAGTTAGGTTCTGGGACAGAAAGGGGCAGCCAACAGTTGGGCTCAGGTAGCTGTTCTCAGGGCTTCCCAGGTGGGAAACTAGTGGTAAAGAACCTGCCCGCCAATGTAGCAGAACTAAGAGCCAAGGGTTCGATCCCCGGGTCGGGAAGATCCCCTGGAGGAGGGCATGGCAACCCACTCCAGGGTTCTTGCCTGGGAAATCCCACGGACAGAAGGGCCTGGCGGGCTACAGTCCATGGGGTCGGATAGAGTCGGACATGACTGAAGCAACTTAGCACCCACACCTGCTCTCCCCACCTTCCCGGGTGGGAGGTTGAAGGGCTGGCAGCATCCAGCTAAAGGCGGTTCAAACCGGTTTGCTCAGTTCCACAAAGACTGAGTGTGCTGTCGAGGGCTTGTGACAGCCACCCTAAAAATCAGACAGAGACCTGGTTTTGGAAAGGGAATTGCGAGATAATGTAGCCACTGGGGTCTAACTCAGCACTGTCGCGGGGGCGAGGTACAAGGCAATTGGTGTCTCCCTCTCCTCCTCAGACCGGGGCCCTACGGAGCTGCAGAGACGCTCAGGGCTGCCGCTCCGCTTCGCCTGTGAAAGGCCACCGAGGTCAAGGCCACCACTTTTGAGAAGCCGCCCTGTGCGACTGGTTACACAACTTCAGCACCACCAGCCTCTCCTTTTCCAGCCCTAAAAATAGCAGAGATGAGTTCACTGATAGCTGAGTCACCTCTTCAAAGGAGTTGTTCTGTCCAAATATTATTATTGGAGACTTTGTCTTAAACACACTTACCCAATGTTTTTCCTTCTGTCAGAAGCATAGCTCTGTGAGTAATGACTATATCACACAGGCGTCTGTTGCTATTACACATCACACGTCGTTACGTATAAATTAAGGAGTGTATAATTCAACACAAACTGAGCTCAGTTGAGCCTCAGGTGTGTGTGTGCGCGCGTGTGTGTGTGCTCAGTCGTGTCTGACTGTTTGGGACCCTGGGGACCGTAACCCACCAAGCTCCTCTGTCCATGGGATTCTCCAGGCGAAAACAGTGGAGTGTGTTGTCATGCCTTCCTCCAGAGGATCTTCCTGATTCAGAGATCAAACCCATGTCTCTTGCATCTCCTGCACTGGCAAGAAGATTCTTTACCACTAGTGCCACTTGGGAAGTTTATTTCTTTTTTGATAAATTTTTGTTGAAGAATAGTGGATTTACAATGTTGTGTTACTTTCTGCTATACAGCAGACTGACTCAGTTATACATATATATATATATTCTCTTTCATATTCTTTCCCATTATGATTCATCAGGGTATTGAATATAGTTCCCTGAGCTGTACAGTAGGACCTGGTTGTTGCCTCACAACAGTTTTGAGAACTGAGAATGGTAAGCTCTATTTTAAAATGAGAAAACTGAGGCTCAGTGAGGTCATGTAATTTGCTCAAGGTTTTCATCTAGAAGTGGTTGAGTTAGTATTAAAAGTTAAGTATTCTGATTCAGACTCATCCTCTCCTTTCTGTAGTACACGGCATCAACAGCTCTTTCTCATGATGAAAAGTAAAGAAAAAAAATTATGAAAAAAATTACTTTGTCACAATGCCCTTGGAGCTGAATGGGAGCATTAAGACCTCAGACACACGAAATGGTAGAGAGATGAGGTGTGAGGATGCAAGGACTCTGCATTGTTACACAGCTTCAAATCCACAATAAATCAAACTCAAAAGCTTGTCAGCAACCTTCTTGCTTGTCTCTTTTTGCTTCAAAAAAGCTAATCTCTGCTTTGGTATTCTTTTTAGGATAAACTTACTAAAAGGAGGAGATGGAAAGAGAGCACCGTGACCTTGGGAGATAAGCAGAAAGGGCGACGTGGCACGTTGCAAGTATCTCAGTGTTTATGGATGAGAAAAAGGCCAAGCGGATCTGTTCCCTTTCATGAAGATGATGTTTGAATCTTACCTTTGAATGAGACCAGGTTTATACCCCCAGTTGATGTGAAATGTGACACACACAAAAAAAGGACGGATCCCCAACCGTTCTGGAGAAAGATTAAATGTGCTTGTGGTTCCTTTCACAGCTATTCATCATTTTAATTGGTTTTGAAACCAAAAAACTTTGACAGCATTTGTGATGGGAATCCAACTTCATAATTCATAAGCTATGGAAAAGCAATCACAGCCTTCATTTGGAGTCTGTGCACATACCTTTGTGAAGTTGCTACAAGGGTGGAACAGCACACTCCATGTTAATCACGCAGTCTGTGCCCGGGGGTTGCTGCAGTTGAATTGTGGACACTGGTCACTTGGAAAGAAAATACTCTGCTCTGGTCCTTTTGCGGACAACATGCCCTTGACTCATATTCCTCTGACCATCCCTGTTGCTGGCATTTCTAAGAACCATGGGGGTGTTCACATGGCCTCCTGGCCTTCCAATCCCATGGCCTCTCCCCCAAGCTCCAACAACTCCCCTTTGATTTCACCCCAGCACCTTCTTTCCTCTTGTCATAACCTAGAACAGTGACTCTGTTGAAATCACAAAGCCCTCATTTCATTCTCCGCCTTCTGCTGTCTGTCCCCTCCTTCTCTCCTCTAATCACCCAGCAGTCTGTCAGGGCCTGCAAACCCCTTGCCCACTCCACTTCCTTCTTGCCATATCTCCGTCTCATTTTGCATACTTCTATCAAGACTGGACTGCATCTTCCAGAGTTTTGGGGGTCAAGCTTTCAACCCTTAGTTTCACTCCCAAGGCAGATCATGATCAGTGCTTTACCAGTTTCTCTCTAGCTCAAGAGTCACCAATCTTCTCCTGAAGGAACAGGCGATAAGTGTTTTAGGCCTTATGGTCTTAGTGCCAAAGACCCACCACTGCCTTTGAAGGGGCAGGGCTCCCTCAGGGATGTGTAAACTGGTGGGTGTGGCTGTGTCCCCATAAACCTTATTTACAAACAACAGCAATCAAAAGGAGTGGGTTGGCTGTAGTTTGCAGAGCCCTTCTTGTTGTGAGTTAAGCATGTCTCCCAAAAAGGTAGTGTTAATCGCTCAGTTGTGTCTGACTCTGTGACTCCATGGACTGTAGCCTGTCAGGCTCCTTTGTCCATGGAATTCTCTGGGCAAGAATACTGGAGTGGGTTGCTATTCCTTTCTCTAGGGGGGATCTTCCCCACCCAGGGATGGAACCGAGGTCTCCTGCATTGCAGGCAGACTTTTTACTGTCTGAGCCACCAGGGAAGCCTCTCCCAAAAAGCTATGCTGAAGTCATAACTCAGGTATGGAAAACCTAATCCCCTATCTCCACTATTTCCAAATAAAGTCACATTCCTTTCTGTAGTGCCTAGCACCTACAACTGTTTTCTATGATAAAAAGGAAAAATTATGAGATGAGCACTTTGGGTGTCCCATGCGAATAAGACTTTATTTAGAAATAGGGTCTTGGCAGATGTGAAGATGTTAAATGAGGTCGAGCTAGATTAAGGTGGACCCTAAGTCCCAAGGCTGGTGTCCTGATAAGAAGGTCAGTGTAGAGACTGTGTCACAGATACACACACACATGGAGGAGGATGACAGGGTTGGATGGGCCCCTGTGATCCTGAAGTGATGTCTCTCAATTAAGGGCTGCCCGCAACCACTGGGAACCAGGAGCGAGGCTGGGGCCAGACTCTCCTTCAGACATTCCAGAAGGACCAGCCCTGCTGCCAGCTTAATTTTGGACTTCCAGCCTCCAGAATCTCCAGTGCAGTTCTCTCAGTTGGTGGTGTTTTTATAGTAGCTCTAGAAGCTCACACATGGCTATAGTGTCAACTTCTCCGTCCATGACTGAACTCCATGCTGATCATACTGGAACTCTCTCCTACCTCAATTATGCTCACTGAGTCAACTCAGATGTCACCTCATGTAGGGAGAGAGCCCCTGCTACATGACACTCTGCTGTAGATGGAAGTCCCTCCACAGCCCTCATCTCACTTGCCACCCCCTCCAGTTCACTGTAAGTGGTTCAAGGAGGTGGGTTCTTTTGGTGCTATTGGACAGAGAGCAAACATTCATTACATGTTGAAAAGTGAATGAAGTAAAGACAAGAGGGCTTCCCACGTGGTACAGCAATTAAAGAATCTGCCTGCAAAGCAGGAGACCTGGATTCGATCCTTGGGTCAGGGAGATTCTCTGGAGAAGGAAATGGCAACACACTACAATATTCTTGCCTGGGAAATCCCATGGACAGAGGAGCCTGGCAGGCTACAGTCCATGGGGTCTCAGAGTCAGACATGACTGAGCATGCACACACAAAGACAAGAATTGTCTAAACCATTTTGTTGATCCAGTATGGTTTGACATCACGGGACTAATCAGGTGGAGTATGCTCAATTTCTGCACATAAACAAAATGATTAAAATAAGATCATTTGTTTATGCAATTGGACAAAAGAGCACAACTATGCATCCAAGGGTTTCTAAACCTTTAAATAGTCACCTTTTCATTACTTGCATTTTTGTACATTAAATATTGATATTCCCAGACCTCCTTTTGTATGCAGTGTCATACCACTTCATACCACATTTAGCCATGATGGTGTTGTCAGCAGCACTATTTGCATATTTTAATTGCATTTTGCTCTTATTATTTTAGAAAAACAAGTGGAAAATGGAAAAATAAAATAAGCTGATGCTAGAGATAAAAATAGAGGTCTCATAAACTTAATTCAACTGAAGCAAGATAGAAATCATTAGCTGTGCTACAAACAGCAGAACTTCAGTAGAACTTCAGCTTCAATTGAGCCTTCACTGGATTTAACTCAGTGAGCCTCCACCGTGTTCAGTTGTGACAGAAAAGAAATATTTGAAATACTTATCTTTTTGACGACTACCATCAAAAATTAATGCTTAAGAGACAAGATATAATAATGATTGTATAATTATGGTGATTTAGAATTTTTTTAGCTTTCTGGAAATATATGGCATAAATTCCCATTTACTGTTCCAATTTAGGGAATGCATATATTAAAAAAATTGACCGACTTCTATTTAAATTTATTTCATTCAGTTAAAAATTCCAGTATATGTGTGTAAATCTTAATGAAACTTTTAAGATACAAATGTTGATGGGAAAAAGAAAGGAAATGAAAGTGTCTTGGTTTAGCTTGACATAGGGCCTAAAACAAGAATGGGCAATTGATTTTCTGAACTAACTGGACTGCAGGCATCGGATTTCAGCTCCCGGGTTCTTTATCCTGGCTGGAATGGACGTCCACCCCCAGACCCATGCTGTGTGACAGCAGTTTTCCTGAACAAGAGCATGCTCACCCCAGAGGTAACTAAATTGTTTCCAGGCTCCTTGCACTCTCAGGATAGTGATATTTTCTAGAGATTAAATAGCAGTTGGGTTAGCATATGACACAGCAATCTCAAGATAAAGGCAGTCTTAGTTTTATACAAAACCCTGTATGTGAATGTATATGGTGACTTGATTTATAATTGCCCAAATGGGGAGGCATCCAACTGTCTCACAAGTGAAGACTGGATGAACAAACTGTGGTACAGCCACACAATGGAATACTACACAGTGATAAAAAGGAGCAAATGCTGAAATTCACAAGTGCGTGGACGGATCATAAATGCAGGAGAACAACCAGACTCAAAGACTTGCTTTTTTTTTTTTTAAACTGTAGAATTCCCTGTATATGGCATTCTCTAGAGAAGACAAAACTACAGGGACAGAAAATAGATCAGATCTGTGGCTGCCACAGGCTGAGAGTGGGTTTGCAGTGGACTGACCAAAAAGGGGCAGCATAAGGGAGCTTTGAGGAGTGGTAGAAGTATTCTATCAGTGGTTGTGGTGGTTACATGATTTTATGCATTTGTCAAACTCATAGAATCGTGCACCAAAAGAATAAATTTTATTTTCTGTAACTAAAAAGTGAATTGGAAAAAATAGCAATTGGCTCCCAGACTAGAGTGACTTTAAGTGATAATAAGTGAAGTGCTCTTACCCTGGTGGAGTATACAATATGACTTGAAGTTATAGCTTTGGAATGTACCAGTGTTTCTCTCAAATCTTTTTTTCCTCTATTCTTTTTTATGTTGTAAATATGTAAGTAATTCTTTATTGTAAGGTTGTTTAAAATATATGGTATTCTCAATCTCATATTAGTTTATTTTTAAAAATTTGTTTGAAGTTTAGTTGCCTTATAAAGTTTTGTTATTTTCTGCTTTAGAGCAAAGTGAATCAGCCATACGTGTACTTATATCCCCTCTGTTTTGGATTTCCTTCCCCTTTAGGTCACCACAGAGCACTTAGGTCCCTGAGTGATCCAGTCGGTTCTCGCTAGTTATCTATTTTATAAAGAGCATCAGTAGAATTGTTTCCAACATGATTAACTGGGTGGGTCGTGAATTCACTCAGACCGGGTGGGCAGATGTGGAAGTGCTGCCTTTGGTGTTTCCTGTTCAGGCATTCCATCACTGGAACAGGCTCCATTTCCTTCAGAGTCATATTCTTTCAGGTTCAGAAAGAGTTTAACTCTATTTTAGGAAGAAAAATTCCTTGGGGATACAGCCAAGAAGAGTTTGTAGCCTGAAGGGCTAGCTGTATGAGATGGGGGTTCTCTGGGAAGCCGAGGTGGGATGGACCCCTGTGCTTCTGGGAACCCACAGTACATTTTGGGGAATGAGAGCCTCATCCTTCTCTCAGCTGGTCCAGTTCTGGCCACTCCATCCCCACCAGCAGCTCATTACTCAGCATTTAGATTGAGGTTTGGCTGGCAAAGCAGAGTCCCTTCAATTCATCTTCATCTCTGATTAATTACTGTAATTGACGCAACTGTGTTTCTATCTCTAAATCTATTAACCAGCAAATGTTCAAGTCATAGCTCTCAACTCTCATTAATCTCACAGATTAAGAGTTGTTTTAAATGATGTGTTTTATGTCCTCATTATGGAAATTTCAAGTCAGCAGTGAAAACAAGGATGTGCTGACCTCTGCATCACCTTTGTTTTTCAAGGGCGTTGGAGAGCCTTTCAACACTGAAAATATTCTCCTCACTTCATTTTCCCTCTCTTAGAGATCAAAACAAGAAATGATCCTCTTGGGAGGACTGTAAATTAATTCAGCCTTTTCAGAGAATAATTTGATAAGCTTTATCAAAATTAGAATCGCATATACTCCTTGACCCAGAAATTTTACTTTTAGGAATTTGTTCTACAGTGATATTCACACAAGAATTCAGAGATCTATTTCAAGGAAATATATTCATTCTACAGTTTATCAGAGGCAAACATTACAGGAGAGTCAAAAAGACACTTTTTTAGGGGATTGATTAAATAAATTATAGTATATCCATTCTATGAGAGAGAAGATATTGGTACATTAACATTGGACTACACAATAGGATATACTGTGATTCCAGTTTGAGGGAAAGAAATCTAGAAGGACCCACATAAAATAGTAACATCACCCAAACTGAGAAGTGAGTAGGCTTTGTAGAGGATAAATGGGTGGGAGAAGGGAGAGAAGAGGAACTAAAGTTTAATTTTATTTACATTTCTGTACTGCCTGAATCTTATGATGAGCAAGCCTCTATCTGTATTAAAAAATGCAAATATGGAAAAAAAAACAAGAGTGATGCAGTTCTTTTTAAATTAAAAAATTATGCAATTTTAAAGGTTACTTTCCATTTACAGTTAATTCAAAATATTTACTGTATTTCCTGTGTTGTACAGTACATCCTTCAGCCTGTCTTATACCGAGTACTTTGTTTGGGTACCTCCCACCTGTTTGTTTTCTATGTCTGTGTTTGTTCTCTATGTCTCTGTGTCTCCTTTTTCATTTTATTTATTATTTTGTTGTATTTTTTTAGATTCCCCATATAAATATTATGCAATATTTGGCTTTCTCTGTTTGAATTATTTCACTTAAGCATAATGCCTTCCAGTCCATCCATGTTGCTGCAAATGGCAACATTTTGTTCTCTTTTATGACTCTTCAGATGCTCAGTCCTGTCTGACTCTTTGTGACCCCATGGACTGCAGCACACCAGGCTTCCCTTCCATCACCAGCTCTCGAAGCCTGCTCAAACTCATGTCCATTGAGTCAGTGATGCCATTCAACCATCTTATCTTCTGTCATCCCCTTCTCCTCCTGCCTTCAATCTTTCCCAGTATCAGGGTCTTTTCCAAAGAGCCAGTTCTTCACATCAGGTGGCCAGAGTATTAGAGTTTCAGCTTCAGCATCTGTCCTTCCAATGAATATTCAGGACTGATTTCCTTTAGGATGGACTGCTTTGACCTCCTTGCAGTCCAAGGGACTCTCTAGAGTCTTCTCCAGCACCACAGCTCAAAAGCATCAGTTCTTTGGCGCTCAGCTTTCTTTATGATTGAGTAGTATTCTATACAGAGTGATGTTCTAAGAGTGACCATTAAACTGCACCTCTTGCAGTCTGTGTATCAAATGGAGGATTTCCAAGTGTCTTGACATGTGTTACTTTCTGCTGCATCTGAGATGACCTGGGGAGGAGGTGGGGCATGCCGCCTCCCAAGAGATGACCTCTCTTGGGAGACCAATGAGAAAGCACATCTCCTAGGAGACGAGCAGCTTCCCCTCGGCTTCTTTTCACATTCACTAGACATTTTCAGTAATACCTCATTTATACATTGACTCTTTTGCAAATAGCTAATTTTAAAAATTGAGGTATATTTTACCTCTAGCAAAATATATAATGTTAAATACACAGCTCAAAGAGTTTTGGCCACAAATGCCCCCATGTAATCATAATGGCAATCAAAACCCAGAATATTTTCACTTCTTTGGAAAGTTCTCCGAGTCTCCACCCGCCTCGGTCCCTCACTCTTGTGCTTTCTATCTCTGTATCTTGCTTTTGCCTGTTTTAGAGCTTGATGTAAATGGAAGCAGAGAGCATGTGCTTCTCATGTTCGCCGTCTCTACCTGACATAGCATTTTGAGACTTGCCTGCTTTGCTGTCTGCATCAGTGGCTGTGCATTTGGTTGTGTGGAACCATATTCCGTTGTATGAGCATGTTTCAACTTTATTTGTCCTCTCACATGGCCATTTGAATTATTTCCACTTTTTGCAAAGATGAATAAAGCTGCTGTGAACATTTTTGCACATGTCTTTTAATGAACATATGTTTTCATTTTCTCTTGGGTAAATACTTCGGGTGGGCTTGCTGGTTGTATGGCAACTGTGTGTGTGTTTAAACTGGTAAGAAATCACCATCTCTCTTCTCAAAAGGATTGTCCCATTTGACCTTCCCACTAGTGATGTGTGAAGTTGAAGCAATGTTTTGCCCCTGAAAAAGCCTACATTTACGTACATTTGTAAATATTTATTAACAGAGTAAAGGCTAAAGGAGACTTTCAGCAGCAGTAAACATGACCCTGAGCCCCCGCCCATTTCTGTCCCTGCCTCCCCAGACAACTGAGTTCTGGTCCCTGGAGGTGAGTCCAGAAGACATGTTTCCCTCTGTCTTTTAGCTGGTGCTCCCAGGAGCTGCAGCAGATCTTCACTTCTGTTCACTTGAGAAACTGTCCCCTTCTCCTTCTTTATCCCTTCCTTGTATCACCTGCTGTGTGTGGCAGACACACACAGCTGTGGGAACACATGACCTTGGCTCTTTATTCTGAGTTCCTTTGCTGCAAGCCCATCCCAGCCCAGCAGTTCTTGGGGTGTGGCGCACCCACCATGGGCCACGCTCAGGGGATTAGGGGTGGATTGTATCTGTTTTTAAAGACTGTCCTATTTGCATGGCAAGTGAGGTTTTCCATTATAGGGGAAGCATAAAATTATCCTTAAAAACAATCTAATAAGTGAGTCAATTAAGTAAAGATGGTTAAATAAATAACAGTAGAGTGGGTCATATTTAGAACACCCCAGCTCTGGTCCAGCTCCTCACTCGCTGTTAAAGACACTGAGCAATGTGGTTAATCATCATAATCAAGAGAGATTTGCTAAGCATCCATGTCACTCAGGATATAATGAGCCCTAACGTGGATGTGGGTCTCTGCACGCGATGGAGCACCAGTGATGCTGGTACTAAATATATTCCTGTCAAAATCTTTGTAATATCGAACTCTCCACAGTGTGTGAAAACCCGAGCATCCAATTAATTTCCAGATCAACGCTGCATGCTTGCTGATTAAGGATCATAAATGCTATTCAGAGCTCTCTGTGGGCTGGTCCGGGTTCCTGCTGACAGTGGAGCAAGGCATTCCAATTGCTGCTGAATCCTGTTCCCTGTTTCCAAGACAAGGCTCCTTCTGGACCCTGAGCTTGCAAGGTGGCTAGTGAGGCTTTCAGTTGAGTGATGGTTTTGTCTACTATTTAAAGATAGCTGACTTGCAGATGGGCTTCCCAGGTGGTGCTAATGGTGAAGAACCCATGCAGGAGGCCTAAGTGATGCGGGCTTGATCTCTGGGTCAGGAAGATCCCCTGAAAGAGGGCATGGCAACCGACTCCAGTATTCTCGCCTGGAGAATCCCATGGAGAGGAGGCTGGTGGGCTACGGTCCATAGAGTTGCACACAGTCAGACACGTCTAAGTGACTTAGCATGCACAGGTCTTGAAGATACCACCTTATTTTAAATGCTCCCAAGCTCTTTGTTTTTTAAGAGGAAGAGAGAGGTAACATTTGGTGAGTGTCTCCTAAACTCAGAGTATGTTACATTTTCTTTTGCTCTCTCTTTAAAAAACAAAAAACACGACAGCTGTTTTGCAAATAACTTATCCTAGAAAGGTCCCCTTATGGGGTCTCCCTGCTTCCATTCCTTCCCACCTCCAATCCATTTCCAAAGCAAACAGATCTTTGAAAAATTTCAAACCCAGTCATATAATTTGATATTACACTCCCACCCCACACTGTCACCCAAAGGAAAAAAAATTTCCTTTGCTCTTAGGATGAAGCAGAAAATGTTTACAGCTCTTGAAGTCCACACAATCGGGCCTCTTTCTGTCTCCAGTGTCACTCAGGCTGTTTTCTCCCTGACTGATCTGCTCCTGTCTCCTCCTCCTGCTTACAGACACACTGGCTTTCTTCAGATCCTTGAAAGGGTGGGGCACATTTCTGCCTCAGGGCCTTTGCACAGCTGTTTCCTCTGCTGCCAGACTCCTGACTAACTCCTCCTCATCCTTAAGGCATCAGCATAAGTGTCTCTTCTGCAGGGAACTCTTCCCTCAGCCAGCAAATGAGGTCAGATTCTTCACATAAAACACATTTTCAGGGCTTCCCTCATGACAGTGATAAAGAATCTGCCTGCCAATGCAGGAGACATGGGTTTGATCCCTGGTCTGGGAAGATCTCACATGCTTCAGAGCAACAAAGCCCTCATTCACAGCTATTGAGCCTGTGCTCTAGAGACCAGGAGCTGCAGCTGCTGAAGACCACGTGCCCAGAGCTCGGCAGCAGGAGAAGCCACCACAGTGAGGAGTCTGTGCACTGCGGTGAAGAGCAAGCCCCACTCTCCACAGAGAGAGAAGAGCCCGTGCAGCAGTGAAAACCCAGAACAGCCAAACCCACACACTCATAGGGCCTAGGACTCTTGAATCACAGGAAAGCACTGCAGTCGTAAATAAACAGTAATTTCTATAGCTATTTGGAGTCTATCTGGGGAGACACTTTCGGTCAAAAAGGTTTGTGAGGGTGGGGACCACATCCTCTCTATTCATCAGTGTATCCAATTGGCCCTCAGGGATTCCTGCCTCTTGGCATCACGACCTTGCACACAGTCTCCCACAATGAACAAAACTGACACATACGACCCAGAGGATTCTGCGAGGTGGCAGTGGGTGACTTCTGAGGCTGGGTCATGAGAGACAGACCTCTCAGATCACTTGCTCTAGGGGAGGTGAGCTGCCCAGGCGTGAGGATACTCAAGCAGTCCACAAAGACCCACACAGTCAGGGCGGGGAGGAAAGAAGGTCTCCTGCCGGCAGCCCCATGCCATGTGATCCATCTTGGAAGCAGAACCACCAGCACCAGTCAAACCTTCAGGTGACACAGCCCTGACGCAACCTCATGAAAGACCCTGGAACAGAGCCATCCAGCCAAGTTGTCCCAGGATTCTTGACCCAAAGATACCGCATGTCCAAGTTTGGGGAGTAATTTTTTAAGCAGCAAATACAATATAGGTGACTAACATACCAAATATTAAAGACTGAATATGACATCATGAGACCTGGACCATAAAGAAAGCAGGGCATGAAGAACTGATGATTTTGAACTGTGGTGCTGCTGGAGAAGACGCTTGAGGGTCTCTTGGACAGCAAGGAGATTAACCGAGTCAATCTTAAAGGAAACCAACCTTGAATACACATTGGAAGGTCTGATGCTGAAGCTGAAGCTCCAATACTCTGGTCACCTGATGCAAACAGCTGACTTATTGGAAAAGACCCTGATGCTGAGAAAGATTGAAGGTGGGAGGAGAAGGGGGTGACAGAGGATGAGATGGTTGGATGGCATCACCGATACAATGGACATGAACTTGGGCAAACTCTGGGAGATGGTGAGGGACAGGGAGGTCTTCTATGTTGCAGTCCATGGGGTCACAAAGAGTCGGACACTACTTGGTGACTGAATGACGAAATATTACATTAGGTAACCATATACCACAGATCTTGTCATAGTATGCTGATGCTAAGTCACTTCAGTCATGTCCAACTCTGTGCGACCCCATAGACGGCAGGACACCAGGCTCCCCTGTCCCTGGCATTCTCCAGGCAAAACACTGGAGTGGGTTGCCATTTCCTTCTCCAATGCATGAAGTGAAAAGTGAAAGTGAAGTTGCTCAGTCGTGTCCAACTCTTTGTGACCCCATGGACTGCAGCCCACCAGGCTCCTCCGTCCATGGGATTTTCCAGGCAAGAGTACTGGAGCGGGGTGCCATTGCCTTCTCCGTGTCATAGTATAGTGCTCAATAAATAGTTGTTGAATGAATAAATGAAAACCCATTACTATCTTTCTTTTACATTTGAGGGATGTATTGAGGTGGCCAAAAGTTTGTTCTGGTTTTTCCATTACATTTCATGGAAAACCAGAACAAACTTTTTGGCCAACCCCATACAACTCAGAGAGGCTGATTAACTTGCTTCAAGTCTTGGTAACTAAATACTAGAGGTAGGATTGGACCTGGTCCCCCTGTTTGCATGGACCTCCTCAGCATCACTTCTTTTGTACTCTTTTATTTTGCTTGAAGAGAGAAATCTTCACATCTAGCTGACCAATGGAGTTTTTCCCCATACATTTCTTTACTTATTTTTGGCCGTGCTGGGTCTTTGCTGTGCAGCCTTGCCCTGGCTGTGACGACCAGGGGCTGCTCCCAGGTGCGGTGAGCGGTTTTCCATTGTCGTGGCTTCTCCTGCTGCAGAGCTTGGGCCCTAGAGCCAGCGGGCTTCAGTAGTTGCGGCGTGTGGGCTCAACGGTGTGACGCACCGGCTTGCTTGCTCTGCGGCAGGTGGGCTCTTCCCAGACCAGGGGTTGAGCCTGTGTTTCCTGCACTGACAGAAGGATTCTTTACCACTGAGTCACCAGCAAAGACCCCAGAGGAGTTTCATCCAGAAGCTGTTACTGACCACACTGCGGACTGCTGAGCTCAAAGCTCTTCAAAACGGGCACACCCACCACAGAGGGTGCGCAGAAAGAGCCTCTGTGGGGAGAAATATGACTTCCTTATTTTAGCCTGATTTTAAGTTATGTATTTGTCTTCAGTTATGGCAAAAAAAAAAAAAAAAAAAAAGGGCATTGCCTAAATGAATCATCTTAACACTTGCATAATACACAGTTTAGCAGTGTTAGGTATGTTTACATTGCTGGGCAACCAATCTCCAGAATGTGTCATCTTCCAAGATAGTCTATTAAGCAATAACTTCCTATCCCCAGTTCCCTCAGCTGCTGGTTGGTATTCCATCCTATGTACAGACCACTTTGTGTCCATCCATTCTTATTCTTTTGTTGATGAACACTTGTGTCACTTCCACCTTTTGGCTATTATCACCAGTGTTGTTATGAACATGAGGGTTATTTACTGTTATTTTATCTTTAAAAATTTCTTTCTTAATATGTTTTATAATGTACATGCATGTGCTAAGTCACTTCAGTCGTGTTCGACTCTGTGCAACACTATGAACTGTAGCCTGCCAGGCTCCGCTGTCCAGGGGATTCTCCAGGCAAGAACACTGGAGTACGTTGCCACGCCCTCCTCCAGGGGATCTTTCCAACCCAGGGACTGAACTCACGTCTGTTATGTCTCCTGAATTGGCAGGTGGGGTCTTTACCATTAGCACCACCATACACAATTAGGAAAAGGAGTACGTCATGGCTGTATATTGTCACCCTGCTTATTTAACTTCTATGCAGAGTACATTATGAGAAGCGCTGGACTGGATGAAGCAAAAGCTGGAATCAAGATTGCTAGGAGATATATCAATACCCTCAGATGTGCAGATGACACCACCCTTATGGCAGAAAGTGAAGAACTAAAGAGCCTCTTGATGAAAGTGAAAGAGGAGAGTGAAAAATTTGGCTTAAAACTTAACATTCAGAAAACTAAGATCATGGCATCTGGTCTCATCACTTCATGGCAAATAGATAGGGAAACAGTGGCTGACTTTATTCTGGGGGGCTCCAAAATCATGGCAGATGGCGACTGCAGCCATGAAATTAAAAGACACTTACTCCTTGGAAGAAAAGTTATGACCAACCTAGACGGCATATTAAAAAGCAGAGGCATTACTTTGCTGACTAAGGTCCGTCTAGTCAAGGCTATGGTTTTTCCAGTAGTCATGTATGGATGTGAGAGTTGGACTATGAAGAAATCTGAGCATCGAAGAATTGATGGTTTTGAATTGTGGTGTTGGAGAAGACTCTTGAGAGTCCCTTGGACTGTGAGGAGATCCAACCAGTCCATCCTAAAGGAGATCAGTCCTGGGTGTTCATTGGAAGGACCTATGTTGAGGCTGAAACTCCAATACTTTGGCCAACTGATGCAAAGAGCTGACTCATTGGAAAAGCCTTTGATGCTGGGGAAGATTGAGGGCAAGAGAAGAAGATGACAGTGGATGAGATGGTTGGATGGCAAACCGATTCAATGGACATAAGTTTGAGTAAACTCTGGGAGTTGGTGATGGACAGGGAGGCCTGTTGTGTTGCAGTCCTTGGGGTCACAAAGAGTTGGACACGCCTGAGCGACTGAACTGAACTGAACACAGTTAACTATTACAGCAGCACATACACTGTGTGAATGAGTAACTGAATGTATTTGGAGCGCCTGTTTGAGAGTTTCACAGATGGGGACGCATGAGTGGAAGGCTTGGGGTGGTGCTTTGTGAGCAAATGCTGCTGAGACCCCATTCATGACTCCTGCTTTTAGCTCTTCAGTGCATATTGACTCAACCTTCCTCTGTCACATTTTCATCCTGTATCTCCAGAGCCCAATCTCCCATGACTGTGGCAGCCCCAACGAGGAGACTGCTCTCCCCTCAATCCTGGCAGCAACCTGCAGTCAATGACTTATGGGAGTGGCTGTGTTAATACCTCAACTCTTCCCCCCTCAAGTTCTAACCCACAGCTCAGTATTTCCCAGCACATCTGAGCTCCACGGTCATAAGTAACTTGATACACATGCTGTCTGCACTCCTTCTCCCACCCCTGCTTCCTCGGACCATGATAAACAATCCAAGCCTCAGGCTGGGTTTCCAGAGGAAGCCAAACTAAGACAGTAAATGAGTGCAAAACTCTCTGAAATCACTCAGGCACAGTGGTGAATGCAGAGAGAGTTATGCGTGGGAAAGGAGCATAACTTTGACTTTATGTCTGACATTCTCAAAAGCAAGTTAGGGAGATTCAAACTACTTGACAATTTCATTTTCTTAGAAAACCGATTCAGCTTCTGTTTCTTAATCAGTGATTTTATCGGAAAGGGGGAGAGCGTTATAAGATTTTAGAGTTAACAGCAGGCAAGAGTCCAACTTTCTCAGCTGACAAATGAGAAGGCTATGCTTCCAACACATGTAGCATTTTGTCAGATTCCCACAGCCAAGAAGTGAAAAAGCCATGATTGGTCCTTCATTGCAACTCACTGGACTGGTGTTTCTTTAAAAAAAAAAACAACAAAAACAAAACTGTTGACACACAGCGGGGTTTTGGCAGACTTTTCCCAAAGGGTCAAATAGTAAAAACTGCAGACTTTGCAGGTCGGATGTCTCTGTCCCAACTCTCCCTCATGGCCATTGTACCATGAAAGCAGTCCTCAATAATCAATCAACAAATGGGTATGTCGGATAAAAGTTTATTTGCCAAAAGAGGTGGGTGGTCTATGGATGGTAATTTGCCAGCCTCTAGATGCGATGGTAGAGGAGACAAAGGTCCTTTTTGTTTTAATGTTTAAGAGAAAGATTTTAATTCTTTAAATTTAGCTCTTTAGTATTCCTGGAATACTTTATTCTTAAATATCATGTAAGTGGGAATTCCCAGGTGGTCCAGTGTTTAGGACTCTGTGCTTCCACAGAGACACGAGTTCCGTGGTGCGGCCAGAACAAAATAAAATAAATGAATATCATGTAAGAGTGCATTCTTTGGATCCAAGAATAGCTAAGATGTACCCTTGCCATGTGTCTCCCACACCTCCTTTCTGAAATTAGCCCTGCCGGGCACTGGTTGCAGCATACACAGCAAACAGACAAGTCTGCTCCGCTTCGGAATATCAAAATAAGTGTATTTTTTTTCACAGTGTCAATATTAATTAGTCATAATTTAGTGTTCGAAATTATTTTCTATATTAATTTCAACACAATAGAATGAGCCTCATTTGGAACGATAAGATTCATTTGCATTTAAATTGATATTTTTAGCATTCCCTGTGAGGAACAAATAGCATCTGTGATTATAATTATGAGCTCTGTTTCTAGGGCAGGTTTGTTTTCCTTTGGAAGGCTTTGTATATAAGGTGCCTGGAGTTTAATATTAATAATGAGAACACGTGACACCAGATGTTAAGAGAGTCCTGTGCGTGCTGTTGCTGCTGCTGCTAAGTTGCTTCAGTCGTGTCCGGCTCTATGCGACCCCATAGACGGCAGCCCATCAGGCTCCCCCGTCCCCGGGATTCTCCAGGCAAGAACACTGGATGGCTTGCCATTTCCTTCTCCAATGCATGAAAGTGAAAAGTGAAAGTGAAGTTACTCAGTCGTATCCGACTCTTAGTGACCTCATGGACTGCCGCCTACCAGGCCCCTCTGTCCATGGGATTTTCCAGGCAAGAGCACTGGAGTGGGGTGCCATTGCCTTCTCTGAGCCCTGTGCATAGCATTCCTATATTTCAGAATTCCCTTCTCCTGGTGGAATGGTCGATAAGCAAAGTTATTAGCTAAGAATATGTCCACGGACAGCTTTGTTTTCCAATTTTCAAAGCCTTTAAGATACTTAACAGAGTGGAAAAAAGCTAGGTTGATTTTTTTTTCAGCTTGAAAATGCATGCTTGCTGAAGTCGATTGGCTATACTCATTGCCTAAAAAACGAATGCGTTAAACATCAAGACAATCATGGCTGTCGCTTTTTCTAGTTCCTCTTTTGAGAAACATAAGTCAGCCTGGATAGAGGGGTCTCCTGTGGCTGGGATCGCGGCTATGAAGAAATACAGCAGTTCTCCCCAGAAGCCAGCAAGTACTAATGCATGTTCACTTGCTGTGTAGACCACCCTCCTGGTGGTGCTGGCTAGAAGCTTCCTGTCATGGTGTTTATGAAGGTGCACATAAATAATTTTTACTATAAGCAGGACGGAAAGAGCCTAACAAAGCCGTGGAGAGGGGTTTTGTGAGGGAAAGGCATGGCCAGAAGAAATTAGGGATGAAGGCTAGAGAAAAGGAAAAGGAAAGCATTTCTTCTTTAGCCTGTCATCCAGCACATGCTGGTCATGGTCATGGTGCCTTGCTGAGGACAAAGAGATGAATGAGACAGAGAAGGTCCCCATGCTCCTAGAGCTGGCATTCCAGTGGAAGGCACAATAAACAATCACTGCTTCCCTAGTGGCTCAGCTGGTAAAGGATCTGCCTGCAATGCAGGACACCTGGGTTCAATCCTTGGGTTGGGAAGATCCCCTGGAGAAGGGAAAGGCTACCCACTCCAGTCTTCTGGCCTGGAGAATTCCATGACTACAGTCCATGGGGTCACAAAGAGTTGGACACGACTGAGTGACTTTCACTACAAATGGCTTTAAACTAGAAAGGGACTAAACCAGAGGTTGAAACAGACTCAGGATATGAGCCTTCTAAGTCTCGAATCAGGGCAAACCCTGCAGTTGTAGTTTGATAAATAGCGAGAGCGGAGGAGACAGGTTGAAAGGGTGGCTGGAGCTGGGAAGGAGGGGTGTGACTTCCTGGGTGCAGGAAGAGCCTCCAGATGGTTTAACTGGGGCAGTGACGTGGTCTCTTGTCATTTTTGTCCTCTATAATAACTCTGGTGATTTGGGGGAGAGGGAACTGTAGAGGGAAAAGTGGTGGCAGGAAGCTGGGGCATCTGTGAGGGCCAGGAGGCAGGTGATGCTGACCTGGTCCAGGATGCCTGTGGTGGAGGCAGACAAGCAGGTGTGCTGGAGAGCATGGCCAGGACCAGCTGACAGCAGACGGGAGGAGGGAAGAGGCAAGGACCACTCCCGTGCTCAGGGCTTTCATCACTGGGTCCAAGGTGGTGCCATTTGCTGACTGGTGGGAGCCTGGAGGGGAGCTAAGTTGAACAAAGTTCAACAAAGTCGCGTGACAGATGGTAAACCTCACATCTCACTCCTTGCCGACTGTGTGAGCTAGGGCAGATGACTAACCTCTCTGACCTTCAGTTTCCCATCTTTCAGAGGTGGGTAAAAAGTGCCTGAAAAAAGTGAAAGTGTTGGCTGCGCAGTGGTGTCTGACTTTTTGCGACCCCATGGATTGTAGCCCACCAGGCTCCTCTGTCCATGGAATTCTCCAGTCAAGAATACTGGAGTGGGGTGCCATTCCCTTCTTGAGGGGAACTTCCTGACCCAGGGATTGGACCTTGGACTCTCACATTGCATGAAGATTCTTTTACCGTCTATTCTATTCTTTTAACATGCAGATTAAATGTGATAATACATGCAAAACACAAAGCCAGGCACACAGCACCTTCTAACAAATGCTGGGTGGAGAATCTCTGCAGTTCGAAGAAGCTGCTCGATACCAAAGGATGGACATGTCAGGACTGAGGCAGCGAGAAAAGAGGGCTCTTACCCTCTCTTACCAACAACCAACTCTCCATATAAGGATGTGTGAGCCAAGATCAAACAAGCACGTGTCAGGCAAATGTGAAGACCATTACTCTAAGGAAACCACGTGGAAATAGGTAACAGTGAAAACTCCCAAACCAAACCATCCTGTAGGACAGAATAATTGCAATAGCTTGCAGGTGACTAGTTTTTGAAGTGTTAATGAACTTGAGCTACAGTCTTATTCACAGGAACATATATACATATATTTATTTGTAAAGTGCCTGGGAAGAATCCCAACATGGTACTGACTATATCCAGTGACTCAATGCCTGCCCGGTCACCATGCTGGCACCCACAGGCTCTGGCTCCTTCCTACTGAATCTTCTGGAACATTCTTTACAATTACAAGAGAGAACATGTGTGCATGTGTTTGTGGGGGATGGTGGAGATAGACCCAGGTTTAGCACCAGACGGGTATCCATGCCTTTAGCAGCTCCGAGGAGTTCAGTGTATACTTTTGGATAGATAGGCAAAGACCCACTGTTCTTATCAGTAATGTGGACAATCACTATAATCCTGTGATTCTGAAGCAGGGAAGATGGTCACCCCTGATTTACAGAGGGTGAAATGGCGGGCCACAAAGATCGAAGGAGGCATTATTTGCGCACAGTGATTCAGTGGGATCCCTCGAGCCGGGGTTCCTTGAATAGCTGAGATTTACACTAAACCTTTTACTTAAAAAAATTGGCAACGTTTGAGCTATAAAACATAAGCCTCCTATTTCCATAGCTTAATGAAAATATCTCCCACACACTGTAATACATCCTATCCTTCCGCTCAGCAGAGCACTCAGTGTGGAGGGACTGTGTGCCCGATGTTCAAGGCACAGACCTCCCTGCCGTCCAGGGGACGGCGGTGAGCAGCACGACTCCAAGCCACGCCCGGCGTCCTGCACTTGGCTTCAGGTTTTAAACATGGTTAGTAATTACTGGTTCTTTCTTTGTGAAAAATAATTTCCCGTAGATCGGGAGCCAGCAGGGTTACCATGGTTGAGAAGCTAATCTTATTGCTACGTCAGAGATTCCCTCTGCCTTGCAGGATGGAAAATGCTGTTTTGCCTGAAGCTCCAGACTGTTCAGATGTAAGCAGGTCAGGATTCCAACACAGACTCTGAGATGAAGGCTTGTGGGCAAGTGATTTATTAAAGACGTGCTCCCAGGGGAAACCAGCGATGGAGGGTGGGAGTGGAAGCAGCCTGGAACAGGCGAGGAAGCCAAACCTGGGTGTGATTTCAGGCGCGTCCAGCAGGGGGCCCCAGAGGGTTGGTTACAGCCCAGCGTTTTCCCAGCCCGAGACAAGGCCTTCATGCTCCTGTAGGCAGCTGAGGATTAACGGGTGTGCCAAGACCGGATGGACATTCCCGGACTCACCAGCTCTCCACGTATGAAGGGCAGGGCAGGTTCCAGGAGCCCCGGGGCAATCCGCCAAAGAGCAACAGGTACCGGAAGCTGAGGCAAGACCAGACGGCTGCCAGGGTCGGGGCACGCAGAAATCAGGTTCAAAGGGTGGGAGAGGCAGACTCTGGTCCCGAGGGCCCCCTCGGGTGGCTGAGGCAGGCGCGGCAGTGGCAGAGGGTGGGGCAGGAGGACTTGGCAGGGAAGGACTTGGCTGGGAGGGGCCGAGGGCCTTGAAGCTCCGGCAGAGGGACTCAGAGGGGCTTCCCCAAGTGGGGCCAGATTTGGCCGGACGTGCGCCTTGGCCCTGTGGTGTGAACTGTGAGGGTCACAGGATTGGGACCCGAGTCCAGGACTAGCTCTTCTTTAACCTGGTGTGTGGCCTCTGGCCATTCTCCTTCATCCTGGGCCTCAGTTTCCTCCTGTAGTAAGTGAGGGACTTACACAAACAGCTCTCAAAGCCTAATAATATTATTAGCATCTATCCATCCAACCATCCATCTATCCACCCACCCATCGATTCAGTCATTTATTAACAGAAGAGTTCTATTTATGATCTCCTTGGGGAATGAAGCCTTTAGTTGAGTCTCTCATGAACAAAAGAATAAGAACATATTATCTTGTTCTTAAAGTCACTTACATTTAGCTGAAGAGGCTGTCACAGGCCTTTAGGAACTTTGGGGATAAGGAAATGATTTAACAGGTTACTTATAGTCTAGGCTTCTTTGTAGAAACAGAACTCCAGATGAAAAACCAATTAGAAGCCAATGACCCTTTGCTCAGTATCCTGTAGATAAAGCTTCTCGATGAGTTCCCATGCTATATCGACTCAGGAAAACATTCTTTAAATGCATTCAAGCCTCTTCCTGCCTCTTGCTTTCAGGGCCCACTTGCTTGTTCTCCTTTCTGCTTCCCCACTGTGGGTGGTGTTTTTCCTTCTGGGTCAGCTCTGCACTTGTCATGATGTCATGATATCATGTCGCATCTTTAGGTGTGCCTCTCACACTAAACTTTGAGCTCCCCAAGGGCTGGGACCAGATTTTTCATACAACCAACCATACCTTGCACAGTATCTTCAACACAGTAGAAAGTCAATACGATTCTTTTACCTTTGACTCGGTTCAATGGAAAAAAACTAGTCAACTGAGCAATACAGAAAAGTTAACCAGATTTTTTTTTTCCTCTTGGCTTTTGCCTGGAGTTGGAAATCTAGGTCCGAGTAAGTAACTTCATTTCTATTAATCAAGATTCTATTTTCTCCCATTTCTATGTCAAAGTCTGTTCCTGTAAAAATGGACAGATCCCTCTAGTACATGGGTTGAGTCAGATCATATTCATTTGACTGATGGTCTGTCCAAAGGACTGAAAAAAAAAGGTTCTTACCCCCCAATATTCAGTCTGGCCTCTTGGTGATCGAGTGCTCATGGTAATCTGGCCAGCATTAATGAGTACATCAAAAGAAACCCAGCTCTTTCTTCCAACAAGGTTGTTTCAACCTCAATTGCATATGCAATATTAATGTGCTTTATTTAAATATTAATCAGCCTAAAAGCCTGAAGTGATGCAGCAATCAATACTTGATAGCATCTGAGTCATTCAGGACTGAGGCCTGGTCACTTCCGGCTGCCACCCTTTTATCATGGCAGCTTCCCAGCAAGCACAGGGCCCGAGCTCAAAGCTACCTGCTGCAGGCTGTGTTCTGACAGCCCTTCAGGGCGCTCCAAAGGCCCCTCTTCAAAGCCAGTCACAGTCAGGAGCCCATCAAAAGAGTGGAAAAGTACAGGTTCTAGGGGGTGGCCTCTTTTCTTTTCCAAGAACTTCCGTTGGTGAAATTATAACCCTCGAGCATAAATAATGTTCCAAATTTTGAACTGAAACAAAGAGCATAATTTGTCTTCTCCCATCTGAGAACTTACTTTCATGCCTACCAACCTCGGGAGTTCTAAGCATTACAGAAAAGAAGGAGCTCTTGGTTATCTGTAGGTGGATTATCCATGCTGAGAATCACATTCTCGCCCGGTCTTCAGCCACAGGGGTGGGCGGGGGGTGGTGGGGGAAACCTCAGTTGACCTCTGTGGTCCTCTGTGCCCCTCACGAGTGACACAGGTGATGCAGCATGGGGTGGAGGTGGATGAGAGCTGCACACCAGGGCTCCCCATCACCACTAACAGAGGCCCAACACGTGACTGAGGTCCTGATTTCATTTGCAAAAGGATTGATTAATATGCAATTGTGATTGATTAATATGCAATGAAATTTGACACAGATTTATTAAATGCCTGCTCAGTGCTGTGTTAAACGTTAAGAAGGACACAAAATTGAAAAGGTACTCACTTCCCTACAAAGAGCTTGTGATCTGGTTGCAAAAAGGTCATGCATTTGTTGGAAATAGCATTGTTGAGTAAATAAATGAATGAATGAGGAAAGTGTCAAAACAAATGATGAGGTGAACCATCAGAATCTGGTTGTTGTTTAGTCATCATGTCTGACTCTTTGCCACCCCCTGGACTGCAGCACACCAGGCTTCCCTGTCCTTCACCATCTCCCGGAGCTTGCTCAAACTCATGTCCATTGAGTTGATGATGCCACCAACCATCTCATCCCCTGTCATCCCCTTCTCTTCCTGCCTTCAATCTTTCCCAACATCAGGGTCTTTTTCAATGAGTCAACTCTCTGCATCAGGTGGCAAAAGTATTGGAGTTTCAGCTTCAGCATCAGTCCTTCCAATGAATATTCAGGGTTGATTTCCTTTGGGATTGACTGATTGGATCTCCTTGCAGTCCCAGGGACTCTCAAGAGTTTTCTCCAACACCAAGTTCAAAAGGATCAGTTTTTCAGCACTCAAAATCTGGGAATACTGTCAAAGAAATATGTGATGAGGCTTATTCCTAGAGATTTTGTTTCTGCAGGTCTGGGATAGGGCCAGACAAATCTATTTTCTCTTAGGCTGGGATGGCCTCGGTCACTGTGAGAGGACCTGGAAGAGAGTCTAGCATGGGAAACTGTAGAGCTGCTACATAAAATTATCCTAATATGTCAGTGGGACCTCTTCCTTCCATTTTGGCTTCAAGCAAAGGGTCCTCTCTCCCTGTTTCTTCTGTTGGCTTGGATGTTCTTTTTCAAATCCATCTTTGAGATTGAGTTGGGTAACCTTTACCTTTCACCCTCTGCTTTCCCAGCCTCCCAGTCTTACGTTGAGTCTGGAGGTGCCCTGTTTTCTCTTTTAATAACACTAAGCTCGTGTCCCTGTTTCTCCATCAGGACCGGCTGCTTGTGTCATCTCAACTTTTTTCAGAAAGAAATGGATGTTTATTGAGCATCTATTATCTTTCAGGGGCTTCCCAGATTGCTCAATGGTAAAGAATCCACCTGCAATGCAGGATACTCGAGTTTGATCCCCAGGTTGGGAAGTTCCCCTGGAGAAGGAAATGGCAACCCACTCCAATATTCTTACCTGGGAAATTCCACGGACAGAGGAGCCTGGCAGGCTACAGTCCATGGGGTTGCAAAGAGTTGGACACAACTGACTGACTGAGCACACGCATTATCTGTCAGGAGATATACACACAGTCTTTCAACAATACCTCACAGCACACTTGCTGGGAAATTAAGGTCACAGAGGTTTACTTGGTGAGTCTGAGGTTGCACGTCTGTGAGCCAGGAAGCCGGGAGTCGCACTCAGGGTTCACTCAGTTTCCATGCTGGCCCTGGGGCTGTGCCGGCCACTCCCCCAGTGTCAGCCCCACACCCTGCCTGGCCCTGTTCTGTGTGGGTGGTGGGCAATCTGGGGAGAATTGGCTGACACCCACTGGGGTCTCCTCCCTGGTAAACTACTTGCCTTCAAGTCTTTGTTTCAGGTCTGCCTCTGAGAAAACCCCCACCACAGATGGAGGCCCTCTCTGGATTTTACAGAACCGCCAGCCATCGCTTCACCCCATCAGCTTCAGCAGAGCGGGCTTGGGAACAAAGTGGGAGATGCTCGGCTTCATCTGTCCCACACCCTGAAAGCTGCCACCTCGGTCACACCTGCCTGTCCTTGAACAAAAGTCTCCCTCTATCCTGCAGGCCTGGGAGGACCCCAGGCTTGGACCTGCACCATGAACACATGATCATTGCTGCAGGGGAGCACCCAGCACAAAGACAGCGACCCCCGCTGCCTGCCCACCCCTCACCTGCAAGTCATGCCTCGGGCCTATGTCATTACGACCACAGGCTCCTCTGAAGAACCTCTGTGTCTGGTTTCTCTTCCTCGGGGCTCACCCACAGTGGGCCCAATATATGGCCATCTGATTGAGTTGGAGCCCATATCCAGACTGTTTGTCCAGAGAGGCTGGGTAAAGGAACACTGATTTCAGCTTGGTCTGAAATAGGGACTTGGCCAAGACTCATTTCATGTTGTTACTATTGAGATGAAGAGAGAGAATTTATTTATTTGGAATAGTGAGCGTTTACCAGGGAGAGTGGAGGCCTCAGGTTAAATTTAATCATAGAACAACAGAGCAACAGTGGAAGTGGCCGCTATCATTTCTTGCTCCTAACAAATTCAGCAGATTCAGGGTGGAGTTGCTGAATTAAATTAACACTAGTGACTTACATTTATATATTACTTTGCAGTTTTCAGAGGATTCAGATCTCAGTTTAAATGGAAAGAATGCTGGACGACCAGCCTACCTTGAGTCTTGTCTTTCCATACAAAGAATAAACAAGCTTTGATAATAATTCTGCTCTGGGAAACGTTTTTCCTGGTTTGATTATGAAGAAGTTTTTGTCCTTTTGTCTAAGAGCCTCTGATAGGGGCTTTTACTTCTTACTGAGCACGTTTCTGTTTATTTTAACCTTTAATAAGTTGCCAAGTCACCCTCCCTCAGGTAGATGTTGCCAGGACCCAGCCTGTCGTTTCCACACCCTTGATGGGCTCCAGCTGCCTGTTCCCACTTCTGTTTGTGGAGGGCTCTTCTCGAGATGTTGGGGAGGGCAGAGGTGGTGGGGTCTTAACGTCCCCTGGGAGCAGCCCTCAGCAATGACTGATGGGAGCTGCAGTATAAACACCCGAGCTTCCATGTGTCCCATCCCGTGTGGGAGAACTCTGGTGCCCAGCATGTGCTCACAGATGCCCCAGTGGGATTAGGTTCCCACTCGTTTGCCATGGTGACTTGCTTGAAATGCACCTCCTGCCAGCTGCCTTCCCTCTCCCATCTCATTCTCCCTGCCTCATCTTGCTTCCTAAGGTCACCTCCCAAATGAACCACTTGCCCTCTAACCCTTGTTTCAGGTCTGCTTCGGCCAGAACCCAAACGTGGACCTCCCCAGAGTTAGAAGAGCGCTGGCTAGCTCTCGAATCCAAGCCATTAAGTCACCTAACAAGGTGTGAAGCTGCCTGTTAATCCTTTGCTCAAACAATTTTCGAGTTTATCACCATCCACTGACTTCACTGCCCTCTTGGGCAGGTCTACTCCACTTGCCATCCTCATTCTGATAATTGTAGTGTAAAATTTTTAATTAAAAATAAAGAGGATAAATCTGGCAGCTTTAAAGGGTCCCTGCTTTAAAGTTGTCACTCTCAACTCTACCCAGAGTGAAGGAGACGCATGACTGACTGGTGAAAATTAGCTGGTTCAAGTTTTCCGCTGAGGAGTTAAGGATGAGCTATTTGAGTGTTCAGTTTTCTCACTTCTACCAAAGACAGAGGACATGTTCAAAGGCTCAAAGGCATGTATAGTTAGATATACTCACTTTGTAAAGTTAAAAGCATTTTGGTGAGTGCTGAAGACATGGACCCTTCCTCTGGTTGGAAGTTGTTGAATCATGCGGTTCTGTTCAGAGCTCACAGTTTCCATTTGGGTCTTAGATGTCATCTCGTTTAAGTCATTTCTTCAACAACCCTGCCACATGGCCATCAATGCTCTTCATGAACATTCTCAGGTAAATAGCTGGTTCAAGTTTTCCGCTGAGGAGTTAAGGATGAGCTATTTGGGTGTTCAGTTTTCTCACTTCTACCAAAGACAGAGGACATGTTCAAAGGCTCAAAGGCATGTATAGTTAGATATACTCACTTTGTAAAGTTAAAAGCATTTTGGTGAGTGCTGAAGACATGGACCCTTCCTCTGGTTGGAAGTTGTTGAATCATGCGGTTCTGTTCAGAGCTCACAGTTTCCATTTGGGTCTTAGATGTCATCTCGTTTAAGTCATTTCTTCAACAACCCTGCCACATGGCCATCAATGCTCTTCATGAACATTCTCAGGTAAGGAGAGCTCATTACTTCCTGGGAGAGCTAATGCTTTTTATTTATTCCTTAATCATTAGTTTTTGCTTTAACTGAACTAAAATCCTCCTGCAGTGGTCACTCATTGGTGGGAATTTTCATGGGAGAAACTGCTGAACAGGTCGAATGCTTCATCCATTCTAGAGAACTGGAAATATTTGAAAACGTATTTAATGTGCTTCTGAAGTTGTGTGTGTGTGTGTTCCAATTCTTTTCACTCTCCTTACCTGTTGTGGTTTGGAGACCCTCAGCCACCCTTGTCACCATCTGTCACTACCTCTCTAAGAGTGGGATGCCCATTGGAGGCAACTTAGCTGTCCAATTATTGGGGATGGGAGAGTTTAAGTCAATTACCACATGAGGCAATACTGTATAGCTTTTATAATCAGGTTTTGAAGATTATTTGATAATATAAAAATATCATGACATAACACATGGAAGGGGGGGATACTGTATATGCAACAAGAGCCCAATTTTATTAGAAATATACACATAGAAATGAAGTCCCAAACATGTCAAAATGTTAAGAACGGTGATATAGCTAGTTCTGAATCTGTTTTATGTTTTTCTGCATGTTCTATAGAGGACATGTATTTATTTCTTAATTAGAAACATTTGTTTTTGAAAGAAACAAAGGAAAGAAAAGGAAAAAAGAAAACAGCACTCAAAGAACTCATAGACTTTTCAGATGTGTTCTGACATTGCAGATTTGAGGGGAGCTGACACCCCTCAATGTGTATCTTTCACTTTCTCAATTTCAGATGAAGGTTTTAGCAGGTGAATGGCACTGTCCATTGGCATTATTCCTACCATTCACCAGAGCCCCGGAAGAATTTTTTTCCCACTTGAATTATTGTCTCTTTTTAATCTGGTGATTGGTGTTGAATTATTATCTCTTTTTAATCTGATGTCTGGTGTTGGGAACAGCTGTCACAGAAACACCTGGGCTGGGCAGGGGTGGCCAGGTCAGTCTCCAGTAAGGGCAGTAAGTGGCCTTAGAAAGAGAGAGGCGTGTGCTGCCCGCTGTCCAGCCTGACTGGCAGCCACCCCACAGTGATGCTCTACACATTGCAAGAGGAATTCATCCAGGGAGGAAACTAGAAGTGCCTCAGTTGCAAGGGCAGCCCTGAGGCCGAACCTCCGCCTGCAACTGGTTGTCCCTACCATTTCTCTGTAAGGAAGGGCTGCCAAGATCAGAAACTGGGAGAAAATGAGGCACATGCATCTCCCCACCTCTCCTTGGCAAACCTCCATGGTTCTCCATTTCTGGGGGAGGCAGGGCTTTGGAGTAGTCCAGGTGGCAAAAGTAGTAAAGAATCCGCCTGCCACTGCTGGAGACGCAAGAGATGTCTCCATCCTTGGGTGGGAAAGATCCCCTGGAGGAGGAAATGGCAACCCACTCCAGTATTCTTGCCTGGAAAAGTCCATGGACTGAGGAGTCTGGTGGGCTACAGTCTATGGGGTGGAGAAGAGCTGGACACGTGAATGCACACACGGGGCTTTCAAGGAGACAGACAAGGCCCTGCGTGGGGTGATCCCTCTAAGAAAGCAGAGGAACAGCCAGGCAGTGTCTCCGTGTGCCAGCAGGGAGGCTGGAGAGGAGGAGCGCCTGCTGTCCTTAGACTCTGCAGATGGTTGGGAGTCTGAATCTACTGAAACAGCTCCTAGACAGTTCTTTCCTCTTTTGGATCTGTTTTTTAAAGTCTTTACTGAATTTGTTACATTATTGTTTCTGTTTTACCTTTTGGTTTCTTGACCCCAAGGCATGTGGGGTCTTAGCTCTCCAACCAGCGAATTGAACCTACATCCCTCATGTTGGAAGGTGAAGTCTCTGCAACTGGACTACCAGGGAAGTCCCTGTTCTTTACTGCCTGATCTAGCAGAGTGGATTCCCATCCATCCAGTGAGCTTTGGACTGATGCCTGCTGTTTCTCTCTGGAGGCACATTGGCTGGACAACGCCAATGATTAATTTAACTTTTTTTTCCACTAAAAAAGATGCTCAGCCCAGTGTACACTGTTCTAGGTTTATAAGACCCATGAGATCAATAGAAACCCAGCATGTCTGTGTTCTGCTTCCTGATTTCCTGTCCACCACACGCATGTAAAATCTCCCTTCTTGTTTTGCAGTGTGGACACATACCTTCCAGGAAGAACGTGACTCTCCAGATATTTCTTCTTGTTAATCATCTTTCCTCTATTTAAATCTATATTCTCTAAATATATGAGTCTTTTCAGCAACCAAAATACAAAAAAAAAAAAAAAACCTAGTCTGGAAGTTGTAGGAGAAATACAGCTTATTTTAAGTGACTACACTGATGGTGGCTAAGAGGTTAAAATGTCTGCCTCTAATGCGGGAGACCTGGGTTCGATCCCTGGGTTGGGAAGATCCCCTGGAGAAGGAAATGGCAACCCACTCCAGGATTCTTGCCTGGAGAATCCCATGGACGGAGGAGCCTGGTAGGCTACTGTCCATGGGGTTGCAAAGAGTCGGACACGACTGAGCGACTTAGCTAACTAACTAACTAATACTGATGCTTTAATGGTATACTCCCTGGGGTTATAATAAAGCAATCACTTAAGTTTAAAGGGTTTGCAGATCTTATCAGGAATCAGCAGGGGATTTGCTGGGTCAAAAGTCAGAGCCCAGACATTTACTGTGATTCTCTGTTAATATTTCTCCTCTGTCAAGGGATGCTATATGCCATATTTGGATTTGTGGGGAAAGTCATCAATCAGGACAAAGATAATCTTAAGAAGGTGGCATGCTTGCTGTCATAAAGCTATGGGTTTTGTGCGAGTTGCTGCCCTTTGGGCTTTTTGCCATTGGTTTTGTCCAGCAAGAACCCAAATGGCTCATTTCCACCCTCCAGTCAATGTCCTCAGCTGGAGCTGATTTTAAACTTTGCCAAGGCTCTCTCTCCCTGTTCCCTACACCTTTTCTTTCTTGACACTTTGTCCTTTCAGACCTCATTTCCTTGTTTTTCTCTCCGAAGTCACTCACCTTTGCCTGCTCCGGGCCCCACGCCTCGTCTGTCTTTGACTCGTGTGCAGGGTACCTGTGTGCCCTGGGTGTGGCCTACGTGCAGGCAGGTGTGTGCGTGTGTGCATGTGTCCTCCCACCACCAGGGGCACCCGAGCATTTAGGACACGTGCGATTCCCCACACAGGGCAGCTTACACTTACGTAGTTCGAGGCCAGGTCCGGGTGGAGATAGTCAATTCCTGTGAAAAGACAAGAGCACAGGAACAGAGGGTTAATAACCTGCCACGCGTCCTCAGGAAACCTGCTCAGAAGGCGTCTTCTGTGCGGGCGTCAGAAGGTGGGGAGGGGATGAGCGCTGGGAGAGGGCACTGGGGAGTGAGTTACTGACGCCTCACGTACCCCTGGGGGGCACTGCCCCCCCAGCCCCGAAGATGCAGAGCCAGTGGCCACTGGATGTGTCAGAGGAGTGAAGCCAGTTACAGCTCGCGGCCCTAGCATAACACTTCTGACACAAATGTCAGCTTAGTGGCCCCAAGATGGACGTCTCATCAGAGAAGTGATCTAAGAGAGATTTCTGGAAGTCCTGACATTTCTAAAGCATCAGCTGGCATTTCTTCTGCAGTGAAGCCTGCCCTGGGGAGGAAAAGCGGTGATTATTTAACAGGGCTCAGACAGCAGTGGATTAGGAGAGCATTGCCAGGCACAGAAATAACAAGAGAAACATGGCTTGGCGAGAAAAGCCATCAGGCAAAGGGCAAGTGGCTTCCTGGAGGTGTCCCAGGTGGGAACTGGTTCTTGTTTCTGCAGAAAGCTTTCCAGGGAGCCCGAGACCATGAGCTTTCTGGTGGGAGTCCTGTGCTTTCTCCTGCATGTGGCCTGTCTTGTTGTCCAAGGGCCATTGCAACAGTAGGATTATGGTCCCTGACACTGCTGGGTTCCATCAACATGTAGATCTCAGAAAGCACTGTGGAACTTCAAAGGGCAAATTGCAAAGCTCTCATCCAGGTCTATAGTATCATCTAATCACTGAAAAGCAGCAACAACATCAGAGCATTCAGCCCTCTCAGAAATTGGCTGGGTTCCTGCACTACCTAGTATCATGGTTATGAGTGTAGACTTTGGAGTCAAAGACCAGAGTTTTAATCCCAACCATGCTGCTGACTGGCTGAGTGACTTCAGGCAAGGTACTTGGCCTCTCTGTGCTTGCTTTCTTCTCAACCCGGTAGGGGTGAAAACAGTGTGTCTTATTCCAGAGGCATCAGTAACTCTATTGGGTTGCGATATTTGCAAGCCAGAGGCATCATTAAGTCTTGATCATCATTAAGTGTTGTCATCTTTGCTGCATGCATAACAAGGCTGGGCCACCTTGTAGCTTTGTCCTGCAAAAAAAAGAACTTGCATCCAAATGTATATTTTTAAAAAGAAGTTTTCCTTTTTTTTTTTTTTTTTTTTTCTGGTTGCACAAGTAATTCCTGGACTGGGAGTCACTCATCTACTGATGTTTTCACATCAGAAACAACTGCTACCGTTACTCTGCTTTCTCCAGTTTGGGAGACAATAGCCAGGCCCTTCTCTTTCATCTCTTTACCCTGCTCCCCAGAACTGTAGGAAGACAAGGGGAGGAAGATATAAAGGCTAATATTTTTAAAGTTTCTCACCCTTGTTCTGGACCCTGATTCAGAGATGTCAATGTAGGCTATGGGATGGAGCTGGGGATAAGCATAGGCTGTGAGACTACCAGATCCAGTTCTGTCCGGGCTCAGGCACTGAAATGTTTGTGTGACTCTGGCCTCATAGATTCTCTGAGTCTCAGCTTCCTCATCTTTGAAACGGAAGTACTCTTCTCCTCGAAAAGCGGTTTTTGAGGTCGGAACCAGTTCATTGAAAGCGTTCAGCTTGCAGTGAACACGTAACCAATTACGTTCCTTGCATCCTCAGCAGTACCTTCATTGACCACTTTACTAGAGTTTTGTGGATGGTGCAGAAAGAAGAAATAATTCAAAAAGTCTACAGGCTTTATTTTCTTCAGCTGCAAAATCACAGCAGACCGTGACTGCAGCCATGAAATGAAAAGATGCTTGCTCCTTGGGAGAAAAGCTATGACAAACCTAGACACCATATTAAAAAGCAGAGACATCACTTTGCTGACAAAGGTCCGTCTAGTAAAAGCTATGGTTTTTGCAGTAGTCATGTATGGATGTGAGAATTGGACTATAAAGAAAGCTGAGTGCCAAAGAATTGATGCTTTTGAACTGTGGTGTTGGAGAAGACTCTAGAGAGTCCCTTGGACTACAAGGAGATCCAACTAGTCCATTCTGAAGGAGATCAGCCCTGGGATTTCTTTGGAAGGAAGATGCTGAAGCTGAAGCTCCAGTACTTTGGCCACTTCATGTGAAGAGTTGACTCATTGGAAAAGACTCTGATGCTGGGAGCAATTGGGGGCAGGAGAAGAAGGGGTCGACCGAGGATGAGATGGCTGGATGGCGTCACTGACTCCATGGGCGTGGGTCTGGGTGAACTCCGGGAGTTGGTGATGGACAGGGAGGCCTGGTGTGCTGCCATTCATGGGGCCGCAAAGAGTCAGACACGACTGAGCGACTGAACTGAACTGAACTGAACTGAGGCAAAGAGCTGACTCATTAGAAAGGACCTTGATGTTGGAAAAGACTGAGGGCAGGAAGAGAAGGGTGACAGAGAATGAGTTGGTTGGATGGCATTACCAACTCCATGGACATGAGTGTAAGGAAACTGGGAGATAGTAAAGAACAGGGAAGCCTGGTGTGCTGCAGTCCATGGGATCGCAAAAGTCCAACATGACTGAGCGACTGAACGATAGCAACAACTTGGTTTCAACACTTGGTGTTGTGTTGAAATTAAACTGCCCTATATATTTGTTGAAATTGGTAACATTTTGTGTACTCATTGTTAGGCAAAATATGCTGTTACAAACAGATAAGTTTAAAAGAAAAGATACACACACATGCAGAGAGTAAATTTCTTTTTCCCTAACAGTTAATTTTTAAAATATGGCTTCCTGTTCTGATGATTCAAGTTACTTAGGAGAGGAATTTTCTAAGATGTGGCAGTCTCATCTCTGTGATGGGAAAATATTGAAGCCAAGAGATAATTTGAAGACCGAAGGAAATCAGAATTAAAACAAGATAAATTTAGCGTCCTTAAAATAAAGGATCTTTAATTAGGTTAAGTGGTAGACTGAATGTTAAGTTAGAACAGACAGACTTTGGTCTGAGGAAGAAGATTATTGACAGATGGATTAAGGATGACAGACATGATCCAGAAAAATAATAATGAACTAAGCATGAAAATGATAACCTGGTAATTAAACAGTATTTCAATGTTTTGGTATATTTGATATCTTTTGAGGCAGAAGACACTGAATACATCTTCTTAATCAGCTTATTTATTTTTCAATTCTTATATTATTAATGGATTCATTCTTGTTCTTATTCACAGGTTTATGTTCAGCAATGAATTCCAGGGAAATGCCAGGGCTGAATGTCTTGGAAAAACACAGACCATTTAGACACAGAATCTGAGCTGAACAGCCACCTAAGGCTTGCAGTCTACAGGGGGCGCTGACTCATCACCAATCATGATGCAATATGGTGCACAAATGACAAATATTGGTTATACTTTTGTTGATAAACCACTAGTATCCTGTTATTAGTTTGAAAGTCTACTCTACAACAGTCCACATCCTCAGGAATGGCTGGCAGTTCTGGAGCCCTCAGAGAATCAACAAGGGGCTGCATGTACATATCCTTAGTTACAATGTTAACAGTTCAGTTGAGACTTTGGAGGTTTTGTAAGAGCAAGGTGCCTGCCTGTGACCACTTTTAAGGGTGCTGCTCTGATCCCCCAGATGCTTAGTGATGAAATGGTGATTCCAGTATAACCTATGCAGGTTCCCCCCAAACCTACATGCATCTTTCTCCTAGGTGAGCTGGCCTCAACCATGGTGCTTTCTGAGCCAAAGCGTCAGGAAAGAAAAACAGGTAAGCTGCCCACAATGGCATGAGTGTGTATGCACTCATACATTTGTGAGAGCTCCTTTTTTTTTGCTGTGAAAGCCCTCGGCCACTGGAGAAAGCTTTTGCCTCCACTTCAAAACATCTCACACCTCAGAAAGCACTGGGCATTGTTTTCATGTCGATATTTAATTGAGCCCACACAAAGACACACCGATTTTAAGCATGCTGCCTGTCCTTGTTTTCCATCAATCCTGCTTCAAAGGCTTGCTTTAGAGAACATCATATGCTTTGAGGATCTTGAGAAGAGAAAGGCTCCATTGCTTCATTTCTGTACAGACTTTATATGTAATTGGACCAATACTGCCCAGTGGAGCTTTTATGGAGGATCCAGACGGCTGATGAGAGTGAAAGTGCATCCCCAGTGAGAAGCCTGCAGGGTAGAGGTACTCCAGAATCTCGGCAGAGCCAATGGCACGTGTAGTTAGAAAAACAGCGGTTCATCAAACCCTTTGGTTTTCAAATCATGATCTATAAAAATTAAAGCTCTGCTAACTCTTTGTTGGTCAGGCATGTGGGATAGAATTAACATTACAGGGGGGCAAGTACAGTAAACTGCGATCAGTTTGCTTTACCAGGGCTCATTCTGAAAGCAGCAATAAAGTCAAAATGCTTTTGGGGATCTAGAGCCACACTGCCTAATGGAACTTTCTGTGATGATAGAAATGAAGTGAAATTGAATTGCCACTAGCCGCATGTGGTTATTGAGACCTTGAAATTAAGTGAATGTGACTGAGGAATTGAATTTGTAACTGTATTTAGCTTTAACTAATTAAAACTTAAATGTAAATAGCCATGTATGGCTAGTGGCTACTACATTGAACAGTGTGGATCTAGAGACATAGATGGTAAATATATACAGGTTTAGAAGTTGTTTCAAGGTAAGATATAAGCAGTGTTTGCTGTTGCTGTTGTTTAGTCGCTAAATCCTGTCTGGCTCTTTTGTGACCCCCATGGACTGCAGCCTGCCAGGCTCCCCTATCGGTGGGGTTTCCCAGGCAAGAATGCTGGAGTGGGTTGCCATTGCCTTCCCCAGGAGATCTTCCCAACCCAGGGATCAAACCCACCTCTCTTGCATTGGCAGGTGGATTCTTTACCACTGAGCCACCAGGGAAGTCCAGTGGCCCCAATGAGCAATTATAATTCAGTGATTGTCAACTTTCATTTGTTCATTTAAAAAATGTAAACTTGTTAACTCAGTACATATTTGTGAAGGGCTTGAGGATCACCGATGTGAGGAGGGTGAGGATGTCACCACAGTATGCGTGATCATGCCCAGCCTCTGGCCCTCCTACCTGACTAGCATCTCCCAAACGAGGGATCTTTTCCGTTCCAAAGACATGCAAAAGACACACTTGGTTCCAGATGGTGAAGCCTTCGGAATACTCACCATCGTCCATAATTCCAATGGTAACACCTTTCCCTGTGTATCCCAGCTCCCAGGCTTCTGCCACATTCAAGTCGAGACCGGGAGTACCATCAGCTTGCCCGGTATTGATCTGGTTCAGGAATGCCAAAGCAGAGGCTCTTATTAGTTCCAGGTAGATAGTAAAGCACCAGATGGTAAGAATTTGCTTGACACACTCTGCAGCCACCGGATATTTCAGGGCCAGATCAGAGGTCATGTCTTCCATGAAACAGGACTTTGGGATGTTCCCTCCATCTACCTCTCCTAGTCTGCTCCTTCTGGTTTTTGATACACAGAACACTGGTATTTTCTGTCTCATGGAAATATTCAAATGCAATTTCTGTCTCCCTATTTCTTGTTACTGAATCATCATCTTTAAACTCCTGAAGGCCAACATTGCAAGAAACCCTCCCCAGTTTAGAATTAAGTGCTCACAACTCCTGGAGCTCTGTATTTATTCCTCACTTTCAGAATTTAGTTTGTTTTGTCTTGCTTTATTCTGATTGAATAATTTCCTCACTAAATAATAATATCCTTTGCAAGAAGGAGCATGCTCTATTTACCTTTTTAAGTTCAATATCCCCACACCAAGTCTCGCTTAAAATTATTTGTTGAACTGAATTAAAGAGAGCTGCCTCACCTTTAGTGCAAGTTCTAATATAAGAAATGAAAAAGCCTTCCCCCTTTAAAAAATCAAAAAAGAAAGAAAAGGAAAAAAGAAAAATTCCATACAAATATGTTCACTACCCTCTTATGCATTTTTGTCCTGCAGAGATTCTCTCAAAGGTAAATCATTAAAAAAAAAATAGGGAAGTTAGAGCTGGCATTGACAGATGCCCACAGTGACAAGTAGCTGGTACAATGCTGATGCTGCTGAAACATGTAAATATCATTCAGTTCAGTTGCTCATTAGGGTCCGACTCTGCGACCCCATGAATCGCACGCAGCACACCAGGCCTCCCTGTCCATCACCACCTCCCAGATTCACTCAAATTCATGTCCATTGAGTCAGTGACGCCATCCAGCCATCTCATCCTCTGTCGTCCCCTTCTCCTCCTGCCCCCAATCCCTCCCAGCATCAGGGTCTTTTCCAATGAGTCAGCTCTTATTAGGGCTCTTCATAGAAATGACTACTATTCTCATAGGCACATGTGAAGATGACACCTCATGCCCTGGAAGCTAGAACCATGTGACTGGTTTTGGCCAATGGAATGTGAATTTACATGCCATTCATCACGTCCAGGCAGAAGCTTTAAGAGCCAGTGTGTGATTTGCTTTTCTCCCGAAAATGAGTTGCTTGTGTAACCAGGGGTTGGGATGCAGCTAAGATGAAGCCTGGGTACCTAAGGGATTTCAAAGTGTTGGATGCATAATGTGAGTGAGAAACAAGCTTTGATGTTGTTATTCCACTCTGATTTGTCGGTTGTTTGTTATTGTTAGACACCTAGGCAATCCTAACACACATAGACTCATTCAGTTACCCAGACTGGATTTGTAGAATTCCCTGCCTTGAAGCCTAGAGCATAATCCAGCTCTGAAACTCCAAGGGAAAAATTGTGATGCATTTCTACAATGGGCTGTTTATAAATTACAAACATTTACAAATTAGTCACCCCTTCCGTTCCATATACCCTGTGGTTTGGATTGGTTTGGAGGCACATGAGCCCGTCTCTTTTAAAGGTAACCCAACCCACCCAAATAGGTTGTGAAAATATATTCGTTTTGCCAGACAGACTAAGATTCTGTGCCTTGAATCCTGCATCAGTTAAGCTCTACTGAATTGACTGTCATTATTGTAAGAAGCACCAATAGGTGGTACCCCTGCAACTCTAGTCTCTGAGTTCTCTTGCTTGTCCCTTGTGAAGTCATCTGACTCTTTTCTCTTACCCCTGTGGCCCCATCCTGGCCTCCCAGTCCTCTACCTTTTGGGGCCCTGGTTACTCCTCCCAGAACTTTGACTTGACTTTCACATGTTTCTGCAAGTCTTCACTTATACACTGGTCTGGAGAAACCGAGCAGCTCTTGGTAGTTGCTTTGAACCCAGAAGGTCATGGCTGTTTAGCAGTTCCAGAAAGAAAGCAGATTAGAGAACAAGATGTGTGGAAGGTGATGGAAAATCAATACTGATCAGAGGGGACAGAAAAGTTCCCCCAAGATGGTGCTGGCTAGCATCCCACAGACTAATGAGGAGATAGAAATGCATCTTTTGTCTGAAGTCCCAGGATGAGAACCATTATGAAAGGGACCAAGATGCTTACCAGGTACCATTGCTTCGTGAAAAGAGGGTCGTTCACATTGATGTCGATCTCGTTGATGTCTCTGTACCCTCGCTTTTTCCGGTTGAATCCTTCCTGCTGCAAGGCCCTCTTTACCTGGAAAGACAATGCTTGAGTGTTACCTGACTATTGGCCGAACACTCCTCTTCTAGAATTCATTTCCACAAATTCAAATTCCGTTTGTATATAATGTGTTTTTTTTTTTCTTTCCTCAGCAGAAGCTGAGCTCATCTCATGAACACTCTTACTTTCTGATTATTTCCCAAGATAATTGACTGTTGTTTGCATTGAACAAAAAGGCCATGGGGATGGCCTTCAGTGAGTTTTGTGAAAATAAGAATTAGGTGGAGATAAGGTGGTATCAAATTGTCAATGTCCCCTGGATCATCGAAAAAGCAAGAGAGTTCCAGAAAAACATCTATTTCTGTTTTATTGACTATGCCAAAGTCTTTGACTGTGTGGATCACAAGAAACTGTGGAAAATTTTGAAAGAGATGGGAATACCAGACCACCTGACCTGCCTCTTGAGAAACCTATATGCAGGTCAGGAAGCAACAGTTAGAACTGGACATGGAACAACAGACTGGTTCCAAATAGGAAAAGGAGTACATCAAGGCTGTATATTGTCACCCTGCTTATTTAACTTATATGCAGAGTACATCATGAAAAAAGCTGGGCTGGAGGAAGCACAAGCTGGAATCAAGATTGCTGGGAGAAATATCAATCACCTTAGATATGCAGATGACACCACCCTTATGGCAGAAAGTGAAGAGGAGCTAAAAAGCCTCTTGATGAAAGTGAAAGAGGAGAGTGAAAAAGTGGGCTTAAAGCTCAACATTCAGAAAACGAAGATCATGGCCTCTGGTCCATCACTTCATGGGAAATAGATGGGGAAACAGTGGAAACAGTGTCAGACTTTATTTTTGGGGGGCTCCAAAATCACTGCAGATGGTGATTGCAGCCATGAAATTAAAAGACACTTATTCCTTGGAAGAAAGGTTATGACCAACTTAGATAGCATATTCAAAAGCAGAGACATTACTTTGCCAACAAAGGTCCATCTAGTCAAGGCTATGGTTTTTCCAGTAGTCATGTATGGATGTGAGAGTTGGACTGTGAAGAAAGCTGAGCGCTGAAGAATTGATGCTTTTGAACTGTGGTGTTGGAGAAGACTCTTGAGAGTCCCTTGGACTGCAAGGCGATCCAACCAGTCCATTCTGAAGGAGATCAGCCCTGGGAATTCTTTGGAAGGAATGATGCTAAAGCTGAAACTCCAGTACTTTGGCCACCTCATGTGAAGAGTTGACTCATTGAAAAAGACTCTGATGCTGGGAGGGATTGGGGGTGGGAGGAGAAGGGAACGACAGAGGATGAGATGGCTGGATGGCATCACTGACTCAATGGATGTTAGTCTGAAGTGAACTCCAGGAGTTGATGATGAACAGGGAGGCCTGGTGTGCTTCGATTCATGGGGTTGCAAAGAGTTGGACATGAGTGAGCAACTGAACTGAACTGAACTGAAGGTGGTAGGGGACATTAGGTGAAATAAAACAACGAACACTTGCATTAAGGGCATGAATGTGATTTCAGAGACGGAGGGGGTGGACCCATCACAGCCTAGTTTTCTGGAGGCACCATAATGAAGAGGAAAATTAAAAATTTTACATAACCTCCTGCTTCTTCTGCCTCTGTAACTCAGCTTGCTCCTTACAAAGTCTGGATCATGTAGGTCTCAGAAAGTGGGGACTCACAATACTAGGAACTGGAGCTTATCTCACTCACCCTTGTCCTGCTCTTTGCAATCACCCTAGCCCCTGCCAACCCGCAAACCTGCTTAATCATGCCTGTCTGTGTATACAAAACTCTGTAAGCCCTTTGTTCGGGGCTCAGAGCTTGGAGTGGTAACTCTTCTGGAAGCCTGCCAGCATAATAAACTTGAGTTCTCCAACTCTCCAAGTGTGGTGCTTGGTTTCTTGAGTACTGGTTTTGCCACTTTTGTTGACAGTCCTGTACTGTCACACTTGGGAATCAGCCAAAACAAAACATCAAAAACAAGAAAAAAAGAAAAACCTGCCTGACAAGCCAGCAAGTCCACCACAAAGTTCTAGAAGGTGAGTGAGGGAATCTCGCAGATAAATTGGTGCTTTCTTTGCAATGATGACACTTCATCTGGAGACAGTAGATTGAACCCCAAGCCCTTGGATGGAAATGAAACTTAGGAGCTGAATCAGGAGCCTCCTGGCAACAGCTGGGCTTTGTCCCGAAAGGGAAGCTTTCTCTCCACTTGGGCAAAAACGAACTCATCATGCAGTAGCTGTAGCTGAACATCTACCCGCTCCAGGACTATGCAAGTGGGTAAAAGGGTATGTTCAGATGCTGTTAATGTTTTACAATTATATTTTGTTGCCAAACGTTCATTTCTCCTCCGCCATGTTCCCCAGTATATTGGGCGGATGACCTCAAGCCCACTGGGTTCCGTGTTTGTGGGAGTGAAATTCCAGACACCAATCTCTTGTAAAGGAACTGAAGCCTCTCTGCCTCAGAGGGTGTCTCTCTTCCAGGGTCTGAATCATGGGGAAATGGTGTGAGGGCAGAAATGACCCTTGGATGGTGTTTATCTCAGAGGCTCACTCACCAGACCCCATCCTCTAAAGGATCCTTGCCACTGTTGGCCACAGCCCAGCCTGGAGCCCCCAGGACCAATGCTTCAGCCTCCCACAGACCGTGAGCTCTGCACCACTTTCACTTACATGATCCAGAATCAGTGTCTGTTGCCTATACCCATGAACTCAGATACGGGACGAGGGAAAACAGAAGACTCCACGTTAGGAGTGAAGCTGGAAGGGGGTGAATAGAGAGACCACAGGCGTGACTGAAAACCTTCCCCTTCCTTGCTGCCCTGGGAAGTGAGGGAGGCTGCGGCTGAGCAGTTCCTCACTTCCCTGCTTCACACGTGGACACAGGAAGGCCCGGGCTTATTTGCCAGAAAAATTCTTAATTCTGCAAGAAGCTGTCCATGTAGAGAAGTAGTGAGTGTGCCATTTGCTCTGTGACTTCTTTGTGGGGAGTGGGGAGTCCAACAAGAGACATTCCCTGTGATACAGTTAACCCCTGCCCCTTGAAAGTGAGGTGAAAGTGTTTGTCACTCAGTTGTATCCAACTCATTGTGACCCCACAGACTGTAGCCTGCCAGATTCCTCTGCCATGGGATTCTCCAGGCTAGAATAGAGGAGCAGACTGCCATTTCCTACTCCAAGCAATCTCTCCCCCGCCCAGGGATTGAACCTGCATCTCTTTACCACTGAAACTCCGGGAAGCCCTTACTTTACTACCTCAAGCTTCAATTCTATTTAGATTCTTCACAGATTGGGCACCCCAAACCTGAATTTCTTCGTCCTGACAATTCTTCACAAATTTATTGTTTCTTTGTCTAAAAAGTATAAAAGCTGCCTGCTTTGGTCACTTCTTAGGTCCTATGGGTTCTATGAGACCTCCATGTGCATGAATTAGATTTTGTTTCTTTTTCTCCCATTAATCTGCCTCATGTCCATTTCAGTATTAGGCCAGCCATGGGAACCCGTGAGCAGCACAAGGGAGGTTTCTTCCTCCCCTACACTCTCAAACTATAAAGAGCCACCAAATGCCCCCTCTCAAAGCTTCTGGTTACTGGAATTTCCAGTATAGGAGCTGGAGCTTGCCTGCCCATCCTGAATGCCCATCTTTCCATTTTGGTCCCACACCCAAGTATTCACCTGCTCTGCTCTCAGATGGGGGTCTTACCTGGCTTCCCCTGGTTGGCGGTGGCCCCATCATAGAGACTTATGTTGGAAAACTCTGCAGGTTGTTCCCAGAAGCATGAGAACAGGAAGACTATCTCAGATTTCATCTTTTCCAATAACAGTGGAGGAATGGCTGTCACAACATCACTTCAAACTCAGACCAAGTGCATTCTAATGAAAAGGCTGTCTAACTTCATTTCCATAAAATTAATTTTTAATTTCATAAATTAGTTTTTAATGGAGACCAGCTTTGCGGAGAAGGCAATGGCACCCCACTCCAGTCCTCTTGCCTGGAAAATCCCATGGATGGAGGAGTCTGGAGGGCTGCAGTCCATGGGGTCGCTGAGGGCCAGACGCGACCGAGTGACTTCACTTTCACTTCTCACTTTCGTGCATTGGAGAAGGAAATGGCAACCCACTCCAGCGCTCTTGCCTGGAGAGTCCCGGGACGGGGAAGCCTGGTGGGCTGCTGTCTATGGGATCGCACAGAGTCGGACATGACTGAAGTGACTTAGCAGCAGTAGCAGCAGCGATGCTTTGGAATGCCATGCTCGCTGGACAGCATCCTCCTTGTAACTCAGAAGCACCGCAGCGTGACTTGAGAGGTCGATAGTTTTGCACCTTGTGTTATTAAAAACCAAGAATCCTAAGACTGTAGAGTGCTTTCTGAATCATGCCCTCAGTGAAGATCACAGTTAGAGTTCCAAGAGGGATGAACACCTTTAAGACATATATTTTCACTTGTTACTCAAAATACTAGGTAACAGCATTTCCCCTACAATGTACTATATACTGCCATCAGTCACTTTTGTGTTTGGTTCTTGTCCAATCCTAACTTGCATTTAAACCTAATTTTCACATAATAGTAATCACATCATTCATAAAATTGAGCACCCTTTCTTTATTGAGTATCTGACCATAAGAATTTTAATACATTGCTACATAGCTCTCATCTTTTAATTTTTAATGGCTTCCTAAACATTCCATAGAGGAATGTACCATAACTTACACAACGAATTCCCTCTTAGTGGTCATTTAATTGTTTTCTATTATAAGTGAAATTGCCATGAGCAGAGAGATGAGGTTATAAACTATTTTTAAAGACCTCTGGGGAAGGTTTCAGTGTTACAATTCTACGTGTGATAAAGCTCTTAATGTCAGAGAAGTATTTCCTAGCATCTATAATCTTCCCTCACATTATAACTAAAAGACCATTTTTATTCTCTTTTCTTCCTCCTATGAACTGTAACTTTTCACAGATGATTCCTTTCATTACCACTTAGATGTAGGACCAATGACATGCATAAAACTTAACCATGGCTTCTCGCCTTTTCAGAAAAAAAAAAAAAAAATATATATATGTATAACATACAGTTAGCTTCGGTATTTAGTTTTAGAATTCTCCCCCAAGTTGGTTCATTGACTTAAACATTTACACAAATAAAAAGATATGAGAAAGCAGGTGTAGTGTTACTGGGTATTATTTTATTACAAATGAACAGATGGATATTCTACGATTCAGGTTCAGGTTTTAAACCTTAATTGGAAATATGTACAAACACAGATTTTGCTGGAACAACTCCACCTACTGCTTTCCCTTCCTTGTGTCTCCCCTCAATGAAGAGATTTTCAGTCCACAAACGTTTTTGTGAATCTACAATATGCTAGTTACAGACGGTACTAGGGTGAGGCAGACATCCCTGCATGTTGGCATACTCTTTTACAAGTTGCATTAACAAGGTACTTTCACTACATTTAATCTTCCCTGGTGGCTCAGATGGCAAAGAATCTGCCTGTTATGCAGAAGGCCAGGGTTCGATCCCTGGGTAGGAAAGACCTCCTGGAGAAGGGATGGCAACCGACTCTGGTATTCTTTCCTGGAGCATCTCATGGAGAGAGGAGTCTGGTGGGCTACAGTCCATGGGGTTGTAAAGAGTCAGACACAAGTGAGCAACTAACACTTTCAGTTTCAATCTTCCCCACTTATGTGCACTTACAGTTCCAGTTGAGGAAACAAAGGTTCAGAGACCATTGGCCAAAAATTGAAAACATGGCAGTCACCCAAGTTGATCAGTTCTAAATGCTGTGAACTTCCCGCTAAAGCACACAGCCTCTCCCTGAGGCATGGAACATAGTCGACCTTCACTGTGTATGACTTCTTAGGGATCAGGGCGGGGATCCCTTCCCTGCTGGGCTGACAATTAAACGGCTGATAATTAGCACTGACTGTGCTGGGCAATGGCATCTGGAGAAGGCAATGGCACCCCACTCCAGTCCTCTTGCCTGGAAAATCCCATGGACAGAGGAGCCTGGAAGGCTGCAGTCCATGGGATCGCTGAGGGTCGGACATGACTCAGCGACTTCACTTTCACTTTTCACTTTCATGCATTGGAGAAGGAAATGGCAACCCACTCCAGTGTTCTTGCCTGGAGAATCCCAGGGACGGGGAGTCTGGTGGGCTGCCATCTATGGAGTCACACAGAGTCAGAACGACTAAAGTGACTTAGCAGTAGCAGCAGCAGTGCTGGGCAAGGGAGAGGCCAGAAGAAAGGCGGGCAATCTAGGGATCTCCCTGCAAAGGGTGGAAGAACATCTGGGCTTGCAGTGAGCCTGTGAAGAAAAACCATAAAACACAGAACCAACATGGTGCTGAGGGCACTGGTTTGTGATCTGTGATGCTATTGATTGTGTCACACTATGCTTTTCTGTGTCATGGGCGTGCTCAGTTGCTCAGTTGTGTCTGACATGTTGTGACCCCACGGACCATAGGCCACCAGGCTCCTCTGTCCATGGGATTCTCCAGGCATGAATACTGGAGTGGGTTGCCATGCCCTCCTCCAGGGGAACTTCCCGACCCAGGAACTGAACTCAAGTCTCTGGTGTCTTCTGCACTGGCAGGCAGATTTTTTACCAATGAGCCTATTACAGGTTGACCTATGTCCCCTAGAAGATATGTTGAAGTTGTCACCCCTGGTAGCTCTGAAAGTGATCGAGTTTGGGGACGGGGCCAGTGTATGTGTGATTAGTTCAGGTGAGGGCAGCCTGGGTCCTAATACAGTACAGCTAGTGTATTAGTAAGAAGAGAGTGAAGACAGACACACACACTGTGGTGATGTTATAGAGTGTGTCATCAGGATAAACTCATCGCTGGGTAGGACTTTAAATTCTCATCAGGCAGTTATTGCCAAATGGCCCCCGAAAGCTTATATTGAATTGCATGCTCACTGACAGTGCATGAGAGTGTGGGGAACTTGAAAATGTGTGGCCCTCAGACACTCTAACGTGGCTATTCTGTTTTGGGGGCCTGGGGTGCCACCTGGGAACCTGTTCTTGAAGAACTCCTAGAGGATCACGCCGTGTGTCCTGGACTGAGGTCTCTGGGAGACTCCAAATTCCAGGATCCCCTCCTGATTCTCTGCTGCATCACTGGTGCAGGAAGCAGAGCAGCAGGCTCGGCCCTGGCCTCCATGTCTCTCGAGCTTCCCAGGTGATTCCTAAGAGCCCTGGGGCTGGGCAGCTGTGTGCTAGACTCCTGTGTCTGCTTCTTGTCTCTCGACCCCGTGCTGACACATCACAGAGAAAGGAAATCGAACTATGGATGAGAGAGGGACAAAGGGCATCTTCAATAAGCAACTTCAAGGATGTGCTCTCTGGAGGAGACCAAACCCAAACCCATAAGAAAATACATTGTATTTGCTTACAAAAAATTAAATCTCTCCTTATTCATCTCAGGCTGCTTGCTGGGAGGTGGGGGAGGGGAGGCTGGGAAGGGGTCGGGAGTGGGAAGAATATCCAGAATGCAGCAAATTGTCCAAAGAATACAGCTCTTAAAAATAAAAATTAAAACTCTCTTAATTTGTAGGGTAAGTTACCTAGCCTGTATCAGCTGAGGACTTTCTTTTCCTGACAGGTTCAGACAAAACAAAAATAGCTCTTCCAGAAACACTGTGCCCAATACATCAGCTAGAACATCCGTGGGTGGACTTGACATTGAGTCCACATGGGGTGCAGGGTGAAGGCTGGAGTCAGATGGCCCTCTGGCCGCTGGCCTGATTATCTGTCATGGCTCTCCTGGGGTGGGGAAAGGACCCTCCTTTCTGGTGCATGAGATGCAAGAACCATGCTGGGGGGCTGTCCTTTTAAGTTTTGAGCTGCTGGGGAGAATTGAAATGTATTGAGTTGGGCTTCACCTCATGGGAAGGACGATATAGCTTGACTTTTATTGAATATAAAACGTGGAAGGAGAGGCTGAGTGGCATTGTGGACAAGAGCTGGTCTTTGGGACAAACAGGTGTGAATTAGAGACTCTGATGTACCTACTATTCACTGTCATGAGATCTCAAGCAAGCTATAGAAACTATTTGAGGCTCAGTTTTTTTCACCTGTAAAATGGACGTGAGACCTAGTATCCACTCACATTGATTGAGCTGACTGCGTGCCAGGAGGTGTTTTAGTCCTTTATGTACATCATCTCAGATAGTTTTCACAACAATCTTGGGGCAGAAGAGAGATTAGGAGTGAAGGCACCGAAAGCATGCAGGGAGCCAAAGGAGGAGCCATGAGTCAGATCTGTTACAGGTTGAATTATGACCCCCTGAAAAAATTCACATGTTAGTGCTCTAACCCCCAGTGTGTCAGAATGTGATTGGGTTTTTTTTTTTTTTTTTTTGAGGAAGTGTCTTAGATAATTCTGTTAAAATGAGGTCACTAAGGTGAGCCTTAATCCAGTATGGCTGATGTCCTTTATAAGAAGAGGAAATCTGAACAAGGATCCATGGAGGAATGATATAAAGGCATAGGGTAAAGATGGCCACCTGCAACTCTTTGCAGCTCTATGGACTGTAGCTGCCTGGTTCCTCTGTCCATGGAATTCTCCAGGCAAGAATACTGGAGTGGTTTGCCATTCCTTTCTCCAGGGCATCTTCCTGATCCAGGGATCGAATCTAGGTCTCCAGCAATGCAGGCAGATTCTTTACCATCTGAGCCACCAGGGAAGCCCTTCAAAGCAGCTCAGGGTGTCTTTAATTCACTCTTCCTGCTCTTAGCTAGTAGAGGACAAATCAAGTTCAATATGGTGAGAGTAACCAGCTGAAGTCATTCCCATGAGTGTCTTAACTGCAGAAGACCCCCTGCAGGAAAAGCACATAACCACCTCTCTCCCTGTGAATTTCCAAGGCAGCATGTTAGCTCTAAGTTTGAACTAAGGAGCTGAAGACAGCTCATCAAACAAGAAACCCAGAAAGGCCATCACTGCTGGATGAGGTGGGAGATTAGGGAAGAAGGAGGCCACATAAACTCAAATATTCCAATTCACCACTTTCCACCAACCATTGGCCTTGGCTGTCAAGATCCTGAGGCAGAGGTCTGCGGAGGGAAGACTTGACCCAGGGGCGTCCTTCACCTGAGGTGGGGGCAGGGAGCTGGCAGAGAACATTCAAAGAGTCTGGCGGCTTAATTTCCTCCTTGAGTAGGCAGGTGTGACTTCTCTGCAAGTCCAATTATAGGCAAATCACAGGGCTTAACTTTTCAAAGAACAGGGAGTTAAGCCATAACGAGGTTGAATGCACGATATTGATCATCCTCATTTGGAGAGGTTTGCCCATCTTTCAAGAAAGAAGATGATCAATTGAGAAGAGAGGATATGGTTGTGTGCCTCCGGCCACAGTTCCAGTCACTGCCTCTCGGTGACAAGATATTAACAAATTGCTATCTATCATCTAAAGCTGTGTATACAAGATATACTCTGAGCTAAGTCAATGTAATTAGGGAGGGATCAAAAGATGCTTCTAGCAGAGCGAAGGACAGAGACCACAGATGGGAATGCTTGTAGGAGGTAAACTACAGCTGGAAGGTGTGTGTAACGTCTTGATCTCAACCTTCCTCTTGATGTTCTCTTTCCACAGAGAATGTCACAAGTTGGGTTTCGGGGATTTTATTACAAAAAATAACACTTAAAGATGGTAGAAGCTGTGCCAGGTGTTGGGGCAGGGCTGATTAGACTGGAGTACACTTGAGAGGATGACTTTCTAGGGATGCCAGGAACCCCTAAATGCTGTCTGGGATCACAATGATGTGACCCTTTCAATGAGATTTTCCTGAGAAATGTGGAAAAGCAGCAAAGCAAGACTCAGCAGCTTTAGCATATTAATAGTTTTTGGCTACACACATAATGACTTGATGCAGAGTCTGCTGGCCAGGAGGTCGGCTCTGATTCCCGCTGCAGGAGGGCAGAAGGACCTCAGGCTAACGCAGAAGGCTCCCAGGAGGTCAGATGTGGGGAGGAGGAGAAGTGAGGTGAAGGCTCTGCCCTGTCCACACCAGCTGCAGCCCCTCTAATTGTCCTCACCCACTCAGCTCTCCATCTTCCTGGAAAGGCACCGAGGTAAGAAGTGAAGACAAGCCAGCAGGGCCCACAGAGAAGGTGCTTGTGGCACCCAGCTGGGAGGGAGTGGCTGCAGCTGAACCTAGAGCACGCAGCTTCCAGAAACTTCCTCCCCTGCACAGCCTCCATAGTGATGATGGTACCTGGTCCACTTCTGTTAATGGGCCAAACAGAGGATGCTGGGTAGGATGTCCCAGGATCCCCCTAGTCCCCATTCTACACTTGACTAGGGGTTCAAGAGTGTGCTTCTGGAAGGAGCAGGTGAATCTGACAGCAGGTACAATGCAAGTCTCATGAATTATGTCTACTCCCAGTCGCCTCTTTAGGCAGAACTGCAGTGTCAGAGGCGCCTGGCTTGGTCCAATGGGTTTGTTACCTTCACTTTGCTTCCATGATCACAGGGTACTGATGATATGTCAGCCCAGATGCTGCCCGACAAATGTGTGTAGGGATAAAGGGGATGGGTGGGGAGGGTGGGTGATTCCGTTCAAGTCATGGCTTTGCTGCTGCTAAGTCACTTCAGTTGTGTCCAACTCTGTGTGACCCTGTAGATGGCAGCCCACCAGGCTCCCCTGTCCCTGGGATTCCCCAGGCAAGAACACTGGAGTGGGTTGCCATTTCCTTCTCCAAAGCATGAAAGTGAAAAGTGAAAGTGAAGTTGCTCAGTCATGTCCGACTCTTAGCGACCCCATGGACTGCAGCTCTTCAGGCTCCTCCGTCCATGGGATTTTCCAGACAAGAGTACTGGAGTAGAGTGCCATTGCCTTCTCCAAGTCATGGCTCTATCTGAGTGCTAAAGACCATGATTGTGGTGTAGTGAACCAGCCCTAGGACTCAGAACCGGAAAGAACAGGTTCAGTTCTGGTGTAAGGGGTTAGCTTCTTATTTATGTGTTCTGAGGTAGGTTCCTCAGGTCTCTGAGTCATGATTTCCTCATCTAGGTCAGGGGTGTTTTGTAAATAAAGTTTCTCAAATGCTGCTGTGCTCATTTGTTTATCTCCTGCCTCTCGCTTCCTTCACTGCAATGGAGATTTGAGTGGTTGTAACTGAGGGCATGGGCTTCCCTGGTGGCTCAGATGGTGAAGAATCCACCTGCAATGCAGGAGTCCCGGCTTTGATCCCTGGGTTGGGAAGATTCCCTGGAGAAGGCAATGGCAATCCACTCCAGTCTCCTTGCTTGGAGAATTCCATAGAGAGACTATGGGGTGGCAAAGAGTGGATATGACTGAGAGAGTGAGCAAGCACAAACAACTGAGGCCATGGGGCTCACAAGTCTGAAGTAGGTGCTCTCTGGCCCTTTACAGAAAGTTGTGGACCCCCCAGTGAATAGCACAGAGATAGTAGAATTCTTGACCAGACAGGCTGATGGTGAGGATCATATGGAATGACCGTTCCTTTGTGGACGCCAAGTGGCACATGTTACATGTTACTGTCTATCAGAGGATGGATACCGTGTGTATGGGATCCATCTCCTCTATGAGTGTGGAAGCAGGGGCAGAATTCTGAGCAGTGCAAATGGTGAGATGTGAGGGGCACAAAGAAAGCTTCCGGGGATGATTCAGATCACCTCCCCTGAACACGGGCACACTGACTGGGTTCCAGCCATGAAGGGTTAAAGCCTTCAGCATCCAGATTATGTCTCTGCTTGAGAAGATTTGCAGAACAAGTCCTCTGGGGACGGCAACACACCCAGGTGTTACCACTTAGCAACACGTGTGCAGGAGCTCATTAGTGAGACGGCTTTTCTTGACGATGCTGATTGAGACTGGTGCAAGGAAGGAATGGGTGTTTATGGAAAAGGTCATTTTCAAATTCTTGGGCAGTTTCTTGCAAGTCGGGGAGAAGTGCTCACTGAAAGCAGCAGCAAAGGATGCAGGGCATAGAGCCGGGAGGCCCTGAAAGAGGGAGGGTCAAGATGAAGGAGGCGAGAGGGCAGCGAAAACCCTCCAGACTGGTGTGCTTCCTGAGACATTCTTTACGCCCGGTGCTCTTCAGCATGGAAGGATATGCTGACTGTTGACTAGCTATAATATAGGTTGCATTGTTTCTTTATACATTTTCCGTTGGTGAACAAGCCAAAAAGTAGTTCGCTACAGAACATAAGTGGATTCTTGAAAATTTACAATCTCTTTTTTTCTTAAACTCACACAAACTGAAGGTTTGATTTGTGGGGGTTAGGACCATAGACCACAGAATTAAGGAACAGGGTTCAGTCCTGGCAAGGGGGACCTGAATATTCATTTCTCGGTGGGTCTGTATTTTTCATCTTCCTCAAAGGCTAACCTCTTTGTGAATAGCAATGCCCTGTCAGTTCTTTTCTCTTATCTATATTTCATTAATTGCCAGTGGAACAATCCCAGATTGACAGAGTGGAAAAGGAGATGCGTGTAGAAATGACAACTGGCATATGTCTAAAGTATCCGGGGGCTGGTGACTGTGCATCCTCCGCACCAGGCGGCTGGAGAGTAATTCATATGTCAAGCCAAGCAGCCCACGAATGACGAAACACCAACAAGGAATAAAGGTCAGAGTGATCGATTCTTCTACTTAATGCACAGAGCAACCAGTGCGCGGCATTAACGAGCCCCAGCCCAGCAATGCAGAACAAATGAAGAAAGTCACGCACCGACTTTGGACTTGTGCTCCTGGAAGGTACAGAAACCATCACGTGCTTAGATCTGCACTCTGAGAAATGCCAGGAGGGAACAGCCTCTCATTCTGCAGTCTCCTTTCCTATGCTTGCTGTAACACATCTCCAAACTCAGTAGCTTAAAGCAACACAAATTTATTTTCTTACAGTCCTGAAGGCTAGAAGTCTACAATTGAGCTGTGAGCAGGGCTGTATTCCTTCCAAAGACCCCATTTCCTTGGCTTTTTATGCTTCCACGGGCTGCATGCATTCATTGGTTCATGGTCCTCCTCCTCTAGGGCTTCCCTGGTGGCTCGGTGGTGAGGAATCCACCTGCCAGTGCTGGAGATATGGGTTTGATCCCTAGGTTGGGGAGATTCCCTGGAGAAGGTAATGGCAACCCACTTCAATATTCTTGCCTGGGAAATCCCATGAATAGAGGAGCCTAGCGGGCTACAGTCCTTGGAGTTGCAAAAGAGTCAGATACAATTAGGGACTAAACAACAAATTCTTCCTCCAACTTCTCTGGGAGCAACAGTGGATCAAATTTTTCTTACATGGTACCACTCTGACTTCCTCTTCTGCTTCCATCTGATGAAGTATTTGTGATGATCGAGCTCTGAATAACCCAGATAATCTCCCTATCTTAAAGCCAGCTGATTAGAAACTTTAATTAGCTCTAACCATGTACCATAACATATTTATGGGTTCTCATGAATGACCTAAGGATTCATGACCTAAGGATTAGGTCATGGACATCTTTGGGGGCCAGTATTTTTCCTACCACATGCAGGGCGGGAGCTAACATCTATAGAGGGGAAGTGAGGCTGAGTGTAGACCAATTCTACTGAAGACACCCATACAGGAAAGAAGGAAATTTGTTGGAGAAACTGAGCGCCCAGAATTCTTTGGAAAAAGAAACAAAGCAGCTACATTATTGGATGAATCAAGGTGCCGGTGAAACTTATCTAGTAATAGAAGGACCATAGTGGAGTAACTGGAACTGTTTCTATCAACAGCTGAGGCATGGTTCTAATTCAGGAGGAATGGTCCAGTTCATGGATGAGGATCTTCACCCCAAAGGATATTAGCAGATTGAAGTGACTGGCTTAAATTGACCAAATAAAACATGACAGTGCAAATGGACATACAATGCTATTCTTAGGTCAAAAATAATCAGTTGTACAATTACAGGGAAGAGAAGAGTGTCTTGGGAGGCGAGGGTTTCAGATGTCTCCGTGGTGACTCACTGATAAAGAAAGTGCTTGCCAATGCAGGACACTCGGGTTCAATCCCTGGGTCGGGAAGATCCCCTGGAGGAGGAAATGGCAACCCACTCCGGTATTCCTGCTGGAAAATCCCATAGGCAGAGGAGCCACAGTTCATGGGTCGCAAAGAGTCAGACATGACTGAGCATACATGCATGTAGCTTAACGTGAAAGAATAATAGTTAATGAGCAATAGCTTAAAAAGCAAAGTCAACCTCTGGATGCTTTAGGAGAAGTAGGGTTCTAGGTGAAGGATAGAGCAGATGTTTTTGAGACATCTGGTCCGGTTCTGGAGTCCACTTTCAACAGGGCACTTTGCAGATTTGGTGTCCAGAGGAAAGGAACTAGTGTGAAGACAAATCTGAGAAACATCACATTAGGCAACTGAGATGGTTATAGAAACTCAGTTCACAGGGTAGACTGCAGTAGTGGGGGGCACTCAGATGGGGAGGGGCTACTGAGTATCCTGACAGTGACCCAGTTGGGCACAATCTTCCAAGGCCTGATTCAGAAACATCCACTAGTTGAACTACACAATTTTTATTTATTTACCCGCCTCTGACCTCCCACCTCACTTAAAGGAGGGGTATTTCTCTATTCCACTGAGATGGGTTTGGCCATGTGTATTGCTTTGGACTTATGCTGGAACAAATATCCTTGTCCACTGTGAGATTTCTTGCCTTCCAGTCATGACCACGAGAAGAATAATGCCCAGGGTGGGCATTTCACTTTGTGAACTGTCAATCCCAAAAGCCGAGTGTCATCTGTGTGGGTAGAAACTTCCAGGAAGAGCCCTGATGGCAGTTCACACTATTTTTAGCCATGACATTTGTTTAGAGTGTCAGGGAAGTATGCAGGGAGTGTAAGAGAAGATTCCATCTCAATCCTGAAAGTCCTTTAGACATTGGAAATTTGGCAAACTATGTGCTCCCAACACTGTCTGAGAAGGTAGTATAACTGCTAGGAAGGACCAAGTGCAAGCCAACAGTGAGTCGGAGGGCAAATGCTGGATCTGGATAGAGCTTATTTCATTCAGAAATAGCAGTAAATAAATAAACAAACAAAAGACCCAGAAGAGAAAGAACCCATAGAGGAGAACTGGAAAGAAAAATACTAGGAACAAGGTAAGGAGGTCATGCTGAAGACTCAGGCAGAAGCATTATACAAAAAAGTGATTCAACATCAGAGCCAGAAGGATATTCTTCGATATATTGATTAGGACATAAATCAGGATTTTAATGCAATAGCCAGTCCAAAGTCATAAGACTGAGAGGAAAGAACACATCAAGACGAAAACAAAAAGTGAATTGACAAAACAGAACAACTAAAGGGTTTCCCTGCTGGCTCAGGTGGTAAAGAATCCTGCAGTGGGTTCAATCCCTGGGTTGGGAAGATCCCCTGGAGGAGGCATGGCAACATGCCAGTATTCCTGCCTGGAGAACCCCCAAGGACAGAGGAGCCTGGCGGGTTGCAGTCCATGGGGTCGCAAAGAGTCAGACACAAGTAGCACAAATAAGAGGATACCAAGCACAAAAGCAAGATGAAATTTTTTCTGAAAGCAACAAAGAGCAGAATTGACAATGCAGAAATAGATTGGTCATGATAAAGGTAAATTTTCACAGTTTTATCAGAAAGAGATAAAAATGGTGAAGAGAAAATTGTCGATGTGTATCTCATGGGACGCAGGGCTTCCCTTGTGGCTCAGATGGTAAAGAATCCGCCTGCAGTGTGAGACTCTGCGTACCATGGGGTTGCAAAGAGTCAGACATGACTGAAGGACTAAACACACACACAGGAAGTACAACAGAGAAACAGATTCAACATAAAAGTTCTAGTTAATGGGGGGATGGGAACATTCCTGAATGCCTGCTCAGTAGCAAATACAACTGATATCTAATGAGAGTAATTTAAGGTCAAATAACCAGTTCTTGCTGCCCTAGAAATCTCCATCTTCAAGCTGCCTGTGTGTTTATACTTCAGAATCTTCAACTCCTTAGTAAAAAGCCTCAAAAGGAGACGATAAGGGTGGGCTTTCTTATCTTTTATTTTTTAATTTTTAAAGATTTTTTTTTTATGTGGACCATTTTTAAAGTTTTTATTGAATTTGTTACAATATTGTTTTGGTTTTATGTTCTGGTTTTTTGGTTGCAAGGCATGTGTGACCTTAACTCACTGACCAGGGATTGAACCTGCACTCATCCCCTATATTGGAAGGAAAATCTTAACCACAGAATCACCAGGGGGATCCCAGACTTTTCTGTCTTATTTGCATGTATTGATGCCAGCATTCTGGATGGATTATCTTCCTTAGAGTTTCTAGCCAGTGAGGCATCATTTCTGAGATCTAAGGGATGGACTGTATTTTATAACAGGCAGCGTCCTGTAGGGGTGGGTTACGTGGACGTTAGAAAGGACGAAGGTTGAGCCTCCGTCCTGAGAGATCTGAATGTTAGCTGCAGACCCTTCCACTGCTTGTGTTCAGTGTGATGAAGAGTAAACTGAGCCTTCAGTCCAGCTCAGAAGCTGCTTGACTGTCTCCTGCTGCTGGCCCTTAGACCTGGGGCAGTAACAGGAGGCGCGCAGTCGTGGGGAGTTGCTCAGACTGAAGGGTCCCAATTTACCAGGGAGCTGCCTCCTCAGCCTGGCGGTGTTGCTAACAGTACTCCTGCCGGGAGAAACTGTTCGCAGCCACTGGAAGAGACACAAAGCAAAACACTTGATTTTATAATTGGAAAGGCTCACCACATTCTCAGCAAGAGTCATAATGTGAGATCTATATATATTTAGTCATATTCCAGGGAATATTTGTATTGCAGCAATAGAGACAAAGTCTCAGCAGCATCTAAGCAGAAAAAAAAAATAACCATATTAACCACAAAGGCGTGAAAAATCAAACTGGGCTGCAATAAGAAATGCCAAAGCCAAGGAGGGAATAGAGACAGGTCAAGAGGTCAGTGTTTGTGTTCAGCTGACAAATTACCCCGAGATGTAGGAGCTTCAAGCAACCATTAATTTATGGATGCTGTGGGTCAGGAATTTGGAGATGGCACAGAGGGATGGGACTTGTATCTGTGACATTATTTCTGGGGACTCAGCTGCAATGACTCCAATACTGGGTGTGATTAGAGGGCTGGGGCTGCCTCAGGTGTGAAGATGGTCCTTCCTGGGTTAGACGCTCAGGCAGATCCGGCCAGAAGAACACGTCATTTCCTGGCGGCCCTGCTTGTTTCCTCTCTCTAGCCAGAGGTTTGTGGGTAAGGCAGAAGTTCAGCTAGGGAAGTTGCTGTCACTCTCTCACATGTCTACATTCTAGACTTTTCTCTATGGTCACCAGCACCATTTCTGGAGAATGCAGAGGTGTTTTAGTTTGGGACTCAAGGAGCCAGAGCATTCTCACCCCCACAGCCCAGCCTCCAGTCCCTCTGCCATGACCCAGCCAGGCTGGTTTCCCTTAAATCTGCAGGTGTCCTCATGGGCCTCCTGTTTAGGGCACAGGCAGTTGTGCCTCAATGTTCTTGTGTCAGAAAATCCACACACATCCCATTGCCCATACTTCCCCATTCTGCGATATCTGCTGTGTTTCCTGATCACAGCCATCGGCATTTTTGGTAACTTCCCTGAAATCAAGTTGTTTAAACCACGCAGCTGGGACTTGAATAGTCATTTAACACCATCACACAGTTCTTGAACTTGGTTATGGTACCCGCTGTTAAACTGTAATTTCTTGGGGGCAAACAAAACCAACTGTAAAAGTACATTTTGTCTCACTTTCAGAGAACAAATAGTCTGCCCTTTCCATATGACAGTTTTGCATTTATGGAACAGTGGGCCTGTGAGAGCTCTGTTACCAGCTCCACCACCACCTCGTCTGCCCTGGGAGCCTGACGTTATCTGACAGGTCATGATTTCTATTCACTTTTTTGTTTTTTGTTTTTTTTTGTTTCACTTCCAAACATGAATGCTACCCCATGGACTGTAACTGGCTAGGCTCCTCTGTCCATGGGATTCTCCAGGCATGAATCCTGGAGTGGGTTGCCATGCCCTCCTTCAGGGGATTATCCTGACCTAGGGATCGAACCTGAGTCTCCTGTGTCTCCCACATTGTAGGTGGATTCTTCACCACTGAGCCACCCGGGGAAGCCCATAATGAGCTCCATCATGTTTTATTTCACATAAAAGAATTTGGACTTTGACCCCTCTCCAGGAAGTTTGCAGGCTGAAAGACATGCCCTCTGCATTGGAAGCATAGAATCTTAATCATTGGACCACCAGTGAAGTCTCTCAATCACTTTTACACATTCAATTTATGAAAAATGAAAATTTCTATGTACCCTTAAGGTGTCTTTAGAGTAAGTTCTTATTATTTAATTGTTGAATAGATCTCCTGAAAAAATGTGATATTCTTGGCAAAAAACATATGGCATGTTGATGTGTTCTGCAAAATCACTCCAAAAGCAAGATGCTATGTGAACACGTCACAGCCTTTCTGGGACTGCTGTCTTGAATTTGAAAGAAGGGCAATTTGCTCAAAGTTTTTATTGTCAATTTGGACTTACTTAGACTCCTAGAGTTTTGAGACTGTTTTCTCTTTGAATTGCAACATATGTGCCTGCGTGATCAGTTGTATCCGACTTTTGCGACACCACACCACTGTAGCCTGCCAGGCTCCTCCATCCATAGAATTTTCCAGGCAAGAATACTAAAGTGGGGTGCCATTTCCTTCTCCAAGGGATCTTCCCAACTCAGGGATTGAACCTGGGCCTCTCGCATCTCCCACATTGGCAGGTGGATTCCTTCCCACTGCAACAGCATCTATTAATTGCTCTACAAATAAGGTACACTTGTTGTGCCTCCCAGTGGCAGACAAAGCCCCTGGAAGGTATGAACCCCTTTGTTTCTCAGTTCTTAGATGTAGAAGGTGCACATAGGAAATCATTAAGTACTTATTTGATTTTTTTAAATGAAAGATTTATTGAAGAGAAAGGGAATCTTATTCAGGGTTGTTATGCTCTGAAATGATTCCACAGAAAAGGCAAATAGGTCACTTTATGAAGTCCGGAAAGATGGTACAGATGAACCTATTTCCAAGGCAAAAATAGAGATGCAGACATAGAGAACAGATGTGCAGACGTGGGATGAGGGAAGAAGAGGGTGGGATGACTTGGGAGAGTAGCACTGATATATGTACACTATCATGTGTGAGATAGCTAGTGGGAAACTGATGTACCGCACAGGGAGTTCAGCTCGGGGCTCTGTGATGACCTAGTGGGGTAGGATGGGGGTGAGTGGGAGAAAGGTCAAGAGGGAGGGGATATATGTATACGTATAGCTGATTCACTTCATGGTACAGCAGACACTAACACAATATTGTAAATCAATTATTTTCCAATAAATAATGAAAAATTTTAAAAAAGCAACCCAAACAACAACAAGAATAGCATGAAGAAATCAAGTTTATCTTCAGCAGGATAAGCCTGAGTGCAGAGAGACTGCAGGGCAGAAGTGTATGGGTTCAGGGAGAGGTCCTGTCCCTGCCTCATCTCTGGTTTTCTGTCCTTGAAGCCAAGGAATAACATACAGAATGGAGACATTTAGACCTTATTCTTTTTTCTCTCTCAACACTTTTAAATAACTTTACCATTCATTTCAGGGAAAGCAAGACTGCCATCTTCGTAAGGTCAGACAAGGTGGCTTTCTTCTCTTGCTCCTTCTAGCAACTGGGCAGAAAAGCAAACTTTGTTTTCGGGCTTGAAATGAAATCACTGCATTCTGTTCTTATCTACAGCCAAGGGCAAAATTGATAGTCTTCAAACCAAGTGCCAAAAGTGTGCTCCAAAGGAGGAGCCTAGCACACCTGTCTTTTTTCAGAATTTTCCTAAAAGAATGTTGCAAAAACCTAACACCAAGCCCTTGAATGAGCCATTATGCTTTTTACCATATTGTGGAAAGTAATAGTCCATAGAAGATCTGGTGAAATCACGAAAAAGTATCACTCTTTGCAGATTCCTTTTTGTGGTTCTCTAGGAATTGGAGAAGGAAATGGCAACCCACTCCAGTGTTCTTGCCTGGAGAATCCCAGGGACGGGGGAGCCTGGTGGGCTTCCGTCTATGGGGTCACATAGAGTCAGACACGGTTGAAGCGACTTAGCAGCAGCAGCAGGAATTCATATTGGAAACAGAGCCAGTTAGAATTTGGAGGGACCCTTCTCCATCCTAGTCACTGGTTTCCTTCTCAATGGTGTGAGTAGCAGGTAATTTCTAATCTGCTTCCCTTTGGCTTCCCTGGGGAAACTCTGACTTTTCTTCCTGAGAATAGATGACCACGACTCAATTTCCCTGGGTGTCAATGACAATATAGTGTCTATGGGTGGTTTCTCCAATGTCCTCTATAATAAAGAATTCCCGGTTTATCTGTCACCACTGAGATAGACTTACAGACCTTTCTTATCATTTCCAAGGTTATAAGCAATTTTGCCCCGACACCTGGCATGCATACCCTATCCTCTGAAATGCACAGCCACCCTGTCCTTCACACTCTGAACAGACGTTCACCTCTCTTCATTTCCATGGGTTGGTTGGGAACATTTTCCGTGGTGATACTTAGTACCAACTAGGTGAGTTGTATTATCAATTGGCAGAGAGCAGAGTGTGAATAAAGGTGTGTACTTTCCAATAGAAAACCAGAGTTGTGGGCTCCTGAACTTAACCAGTCTCATGGTCAGAAAGCCATGGATGCCTTCGTTGCTCCTTACTTGATCTGTTTCTACATGGTCTGCTATTTGCCTGATGTTTGCTCAGCACCTGGTAAGCAAAGAGCTTTCAGAAAAGGTAGAAAAGAAAATCAATATCTCTGCCCATTTAGACAGCCTCTCACCATTCAGTGACATTCACACAGTGCTGGGGAGGGACAGTAGCGATCCGTGCATTGTAAAGACCTGGAGAAGTCATTCAGTCTGGTTATCTGAGCAATCGATGGCATTCAACTAGTCACTAGCCTGGTTTCAAGTGACTAGGTTTTTATAAAACTGTGGCTTGATGAAATGATATCATCTACCTATGTTTCTCTCATAACATACGTCTCTCTGACTGATGAGAAGTAGCACCCTGTTATCCTGCTATAACCCGGTAACTATAAAAATCTCAAAAATAACTCAGTGTGTAGAATACAATTATTGGATGTCAGGTGATTTCAGTAATCTTATATATATATAAAAAAAGCTAATCACTCAGTTGTGTCTGACTCTTTGCGACCCCATGGACTGTCGCCTGTCAGACTCCTCTGTCCATGGGATTCTCCAGGCAAGAATACTGAAGTGGGTTGCCATTCTCTTCTCCAGAGGGTCTTCCAGACTCAGGGATTGAACCCAGATCTTTCTGCATTGCAGCTGGATTCTTTACCATCTGAGTCACCAGGGCGGTGGCAGCTTTAAAACACGTCTGTAAGTTCCTCAGTGGTCCTCTCAGCAACCGGTAGAACCCACATCCTCCCTGTGCTCTGAATGGACTTGTAAACCAATACGACCAGTAGGACATGGAGGAAAAATGCTCTCTGACTTCCAATATCACCAGGTGGTCAGAAAGCTCACCTGGTCCTATAGACCTAGGAAGCCAGTTGCACATAAGGAGGTCCAACCACCCTAAGGCTGCTGTGCTGGAAGGTCATGCATGGGTCCTGTGGACCCGCGGGTGTGAGGGGGCCCATCTGACTATAGCCATGTGGAACATGTGGGACTATGTGGGACCCTGCTGATGGGAACTGCTGAGCCTTTTTCCAAATTCTTGACCCATGAAACAGTGAGCTGAAGTGAAATTGTGATTGTTTCACATCTCTAGTTCAGGGGTGACTTATGACACAGCATTGGTAACCGGAACAATTACCCACCATTTTAGGAGTGAAGGCATTAAACCTCACAAAATTTCAGGAATTTGCCCCACATCACACAATTTCAAATTGCCATTTTTTTTTTTTTTTTTTTTTTGGGTCAGGTTTGTCCTAGTTTGAAACCGAAGCACTTGACTATACTGCAATGCCTTTCTAATTAGTCAGGGAATTGCAGGGGGAAACCCAACAACACTGAGGATGTAAGAATAAAAAATGAAATCTCACTATTCTATATGCTTTGCTGAAGATCCAGGTGGTGGAGAGTGTCTTCATCCCAGACCCATGAGTGTGTGAATGAAAAGTCCTTGTCCTGCGTCCTAGGTCTTAGGTCAGAAACCTCGGAAGCTTCCTTTTAGCAACTGCTCTCTACCTGCCCCACCCCCACCCTCCACCCAGGCATCTTCCTCTTGACCCTTGCAAGCTGGATCTTTGCCATCAGCTTCTCTGCCCAAAAGTCAGCTATCCTTTTTTGGGAGCAAAGAACTCATCGATCACCATGGCCCCAGACACATCCCCCCAGGATCCTTTCATTTGATTTAAGTCACCGCACTGAGAGAAGTACTGCCACCCATCTCTTGAGGATGCAGAGATCGGGGCTTAGAGAAATGAAGCCATTTGCTCAACCTAATCGGTAAATTTTAACCCACAGTTTTCTGACTCTAATTGTACTGTGCTCCTTCCATAGTCCTCAAAAATACTAAACATTAAAATAATGAATTCAGTGTTCCTGAAGTACTTGGCCCTTTCTTATTCTGATGACTCGGGTGAGAAATAGTATTTCCACTTCAAGGGGTGCCTCATACTGAAAGACAAAGCTGTTTCCTGCCTGAAAAACCTTCTCTGGAAACCAAAGAGCGCCCTTACCATGCTCTTCCACACCCCTAACCTTGAGAGTGTGTTGGCAGAGGCAATTCCAGGCACAGATGACTTGAACTGGTAAGTCATCCTGACAGTCTGTGTTCCCCTGGGGGGAGAGACTTAACCTCTTGGCTTTCCTTTTCAATAGGTGTAAAATGAGAGAGTGAACCAGATAAACCTGAACATGCTGTGAACTCACTGTGGATTCACAACTGTCTGGACTTGAAGCCACAAGTATATGAACTGGCTTATAATGAAGAAATGTTTGGTAATAATAACTTGAGAGTCTGTGAAATTGGTTGTATGCATACTGTCATGGTGATTCTATTTGTTTTTTCCTTTTAAACTTTTATTTTGAAATAATGAAAGAAGTTGGAAAATTTGAATTCCCACATATTCTTCACTTAGACACGCCAAATACTAATATTTATGACATTTGCTTTATCATTATTTTTTCTGTCTCCACTCATACACAGATACACACACACTTTTTTTTTCTGAACCATCTGAGAGTAAGTTGTAAATAGTATGCCCCTTTAAGTTTAAATATGTCAGCATGTGTTTCCTAAAAACGATTACGTTCTCTGACATAACCACATTTCAATTGTGGAAATCAGGAAATTAACATTGAAACACCACTATCATCTAATCTGCACACTTTATTCAAGTTTCATCAATTATCCTACTGAAATTCTTTATGGCAAAAGAAAAAAAATGATTCGGATCCAATCCAAGATGATTTACATAATTTTCAAAAAGGAAACTGTTGCCAACTTTCCATCTCTAGAGAAACCAAAGCCCAAGATAATACAGAGTGGGGTCCTCCTTGCAGGCACTGGCTAAGCTGGAAGCAAACCCATCCATTGTATATGCAGTAAATTGAAGGCAGAGCTCAGGGAACCAAGAGTGTGAAATCTAGAGTAGAGTCGAAAGCCGTTAACCTTTTCAGCAGGTCAGCGCCTGTAACACTGTGGCAGCTGTGTTTCTCTGTGTGCTCAGAATCCCTTAGAGCAGTGGTTCTTAAATTTAGAAGCAGCATCAGAAGAAGCCTCTGAGAGCTTGATAAAACACAAATTGCTGGTTCCCGCCTCCGGATTCTGATTCTGTAGGTCTGGGGTGAGGCCTGAGACTGTGTATTTCTATCAAGTTCCCAAGTAGTGCTGGTGGTGCTGATCCAGACCTATCGCTCTAAAGAAGCCCTCACCCAGGAATTTCACAGGACAGCTCAATCAGCAACCGCCTGCCTATCAAATCTAGTGCCCTATTCTCAATTCCATTCTATCCTGTGATACAGATGGACAGGGTGAAATTCCTCTGCTTTTTGGAGGTCTCCCATTTCTGCCCAGGCACTGGAGTGACTCCAGTTCCCATCCAGGAGCACGGAGAAATACTATTTATATGTGCAATCCAATGAGTGTGAGCCCTTTGCGTTAGACAGACAGATACACGATGGGGGTTGGTTTCTGTGAATTCCTTGACATGACAATAGATGTGGCTGAAAAGATTAAGTAAAGCTGGAAATTGAGATGGTGCACCAGAATTCTTTTGTTGTGCCAATGAATGCAAGAGTTAAGAAAGAGAAGCATGTTCTAGACAGAGTGAGTCTTACTCATCTTTCAGTTACCTCATCCCAACTCTAGAACTTTTTAGCTGTGCAACTTTGAGAGTGTTTCTTCATTTCTCTTAATTTTAGTTTCTGCACCTTAAAGACAAGGAATAATAATAAAATTCTCCTAAAGTAAATTATTGTACAGCAGATAGTCACCCTCTGTCCTCGTCAGCCTTTATGCATGGAGCATACTTGCCATTCCATTGAGTTTGGGCTTGGTCATGTAACTTGCTTAGGCCATAGGACGTGAGTATAATATGGGGACCATAGGAAACCTACATATATAAGGAATCAGGTGTTTCTGTTTTTCCTTTGGGAATTTTTGACTTCTGTCAGATAACCCACTGGTCATTAAGTGATAAGATAATCAGAACAAACTTGAACCCAGTCCGTGGCTTAGAGCCACATCTAGTTGAGCCTCCTCTAATCAACTGAACGGCAGCCCAACCACATACACGTTAATGAGAACTGAACACCTATTGTGGGCTCCTGAAAGTCTCTTTGTTATAAGAAATAGCTGACTGATACACAGCCTTATAAAACTGTGAAAATTCAGTACGATAACAAATACAAAGGGCTCAGAATGGTGATGAGCACATAGTAGATGCTGTGTAGGTGTGAGCTTTAATTATTACTACATCCAGTGCCTAGACCATTGGGAAGGTTTTGATAATACGAGAAATGAAATGGAATCCTCTCCTCATCACTAGCATCTAAGCCTTTCTTTTATGCTCCAGAGTCCAACACCTGGGATCCTGCTCACATATTTGATCTTGACTCTACTTCTCCAAGTCTCAGTGATCACGACTTAAGTAAATTTGGACAATTATGCCAATCTTACAGGTTTAAAATTGTTTTTTCTGTTTTTCAAATCACATTAGATGATGAGCACAAAGTACTGTGAGATTTTTATTGTTTATTCAAGAATAAAAATTATCCTGAGCAGATCACAATATAAAGGTCATTCAGGGTCCCAGGATCTGTCTGCCTGGTGATTAGAAGAGGATTCAGTATACAGGTTTTCACAAAGGCCAGAGATTATGCTAGAAAGGGACTGAAGCTTACACTGGGTGTTCAGACTGGTCATAAAATTAAGTTTGAGGTTCTGTAATTATGCATTCAGTTTCCAAAGACGATTCTTGTCAGGAAGATCTCAGCTGAGAACAGAAGAAGCAGTGTGTCAACAGAAGACCTGGATTTAAGATGTGGTTCTTGGGTCAGTCTCTCCTTGCTATGATCTGGGGAAGTCATCTAACTTCTGGGCAGAATGAAGACTGTGTCATAAAAGCATAAACTGTAAAGGGATATTTGAAAATCCAATCACGCCAGTGCTGCTGCAGATGTGGTGAAACATAGTTTTTTTAAATCCATTTTTGGAGGAAGTGTAAATTGGCACAGCCCACGTGGGTTGTGTGTTTAAAGTCTGTCTGACTTTACAGTGAATGTGCCGTTTTAGCTGGGAACTCCACTCCTAGAGCTGGACTGGGTCTCTGGGGGCCTCCCTGCTACCCCTTCTTGAGCCCACCCTCCTGGACACCTGTTTACCCAGTTTTCCTGTGATTAGGGAAGGCTGTGCGCTGTGTTCTGGCCATGAGCTATACAGGGGGAATCTAGGCGAGGCTTTCCCTTCCATGAATAAAGGGAGGGCCTACTCTCCCTTCCCCAGCCGTCCTGCTTCCTGTCTTTGGAGGCTGGTGGGTGAAGGTGCCCTCTCTGCACTGGCAGCAGCAAATCTTGCGACCATGAGAAAGGTTGAGAGACCTGCAGAGACCTGGACTGTCAGCTGTTGGCCCAGACTTGGAAATGACAGCTTTGGAAACCTTGATTTCTGTTACACAGGCTAATTGCAGCTTTTACTATTTAAGCTGTTATTAGCTCTGTGACTGGAGAAGGCAATGGCACCCCACTCCAGCACTCTTGCCTGGAAAATCCCATGGACGGAGGAGCCTGGAAGGCTGCAGTCCATGGGGTCGCACAGAGTCGGACACGACTGAGCGAATTCACTTTCACTTTTCCCTTTCCTGCATTGGAGAAGGAAATGGCAACCCACTCCAGTGTTCTTGCCTGGAGAATCCCAGGGACGGAGGAGCCTGGTGGGCTGTCGTCTATGGGGTCGCACAGAGTCGGACACGACTGAAGTGACTTAGCAGTAGCAGTAGCAGCTCTGTGACTGGCAGCAAAGACCTCTTAACTGATCTACCATCCCATACCTCTCTCTTTTTCTTTCTTTTTCACACGTGCCTGCACATACACACACACCATACTCTCGACCTATATAGGAAGAAACATGTAGAGCTGAATGTCCAGTAGATAGCCACTGCCCCATGTAGCTACTGAGTGCTTGAAATGTGATAGTTTGAACTGAGATATTCTGCAAGTATAAAACATACACTGGGTTTAGAAGACCCAGTACCAGCAAAGAATGCAAAACATCTCACTATAATTTTATATTGACTGTATGATGAAATGATAATATTTGGGATATAATGGATTACACAAAATATACTATTAATTTCATTTTTACTTTAAAAAATGTGGCTATTTAATATCATGTAGCCCTTTATAGCTAACATTATATTCTCTAGAGCAGCCTGCTTTCAGAAGGAGAGATAACAAACTTATCATAGTGGTCACCTGTGGAGGTGAAAGTGAAAGATGGGCTTGATATGGAGGGTTTTCTTCCTACACATATTTCTTGAATTTTCTACAATGAGCAATACTTTGTGAGTTGCTTCTGTGAGTTTTAGGAATATAGGACATGATGAAAACCAATGAATTAACACTTTGGATCACGCTTTGTCAGTCATGAAGTCATGTATATGCAAGTTGAAAGACTTTCAAGCTGATGATCACCTGTTTTGGAACATTACTTGTGCTTGAATATAGGTACCAGGCATTTTAAATCTCTACAGCTTCAAATGATGGACAATATGGTGATGAAACAGAGTGTGTCTGCTTTTTACCAGAAAACTTTATATGTAAAGTGAGCTTGCTTTTGAATAATTGGGGACATTTTTATGAAATCAATATCAAAACAAAAATGTAAAAGATGGCATAAAGAAGTTAAGGTGCTTTGGGGTCAGCTCATATATATCTAGTAAAATTGATGATCTGTTTTCACTGGTGGAGCTCATCCTGGTTCTTGCCTTTTTGTGATGCCTTGGGAGGCATCACATTATTTTTCTTCAAAACCTCCGAGTCATTGAATTTCAGAGTTGATATTGATTTATTCTTTTTGAGAGTTTGCCAAATAGAAAGATAAATTGCTCAGCCTTAAGTGATTAAGGAAGAATAATGGTTTGTTTCTAGTCAACTCTGTCTTTGTCCTTTAATTATTATTATTTTTTAATTAAAAAGTCAGCACACGATTCTCAATCTGCTCATGGAGCTAGAGAAGAAAGTAACATCTAGGATTCTGGAAACCAATGGTGGACAGCCCCCTGGCTGGCTAGGGGAAGAGAGGAGGGCCTGTGGAGAGCCTGGCTGCTGATTGCTGAGTGCCGCCAAAGCTCTGGTAACTGACTTTGGGTGTGTACAGTGGAGATTTTGAGTGTTTTCCTGGTTTCTCTCAATTCAAGTAGAGATATAAGTGGTTTGGGGATTTCTCTGGTGGTCCAGTGCTTAAGACTGCACTTCCAACGCAGGAGACACGTATTTGATCCCTGGTTGGGGAACCAAGATCCTGTAAACCATACGGCATGGCCAAAAAAAAAAAAAAAAGATAAGACTCATTCATTATTTGCTACAGCTCCATCACAGGCAAGCTGGGTGATAGTGATACCCGCTTTGGCCCTCATCTTCCAGGCCAGTAAAACATAATCTCAAAAATTGTTTCCAGCTTTGAATTGGCCTTTCCTACTCTCCTCTTTCTTTCCCCTCTATATCACCCTCTTTCTCCAAATGTAATTAGTAAAACATTTGCTTTTTCTGACATTCAAAGCCACAGTTAATTGTCTACATTAGACATGTCCTCACTTCTAAAATATATACATTATGTATATTAAGTGAAACTCCCTCAGTTGTGTCCGACTCTGTGACCCCATGGACTACACACTCTACGGAGTTCTCCAGGACAGAATACTGGAGCGGGTAGCTGTTTCCTTCTCCAAGGGATCTTCCCAACCCAGAGATTGGACCTAGGTTTCCCACATTGCAGGAGGATTCTTTACCAGCTGATCCACAACGGAAGTCGTGATAGCTCAGTTGGTAAAGAGTCCACATGCAATGCAGGAGACCCTGGTTTGATTCCTGGGTCAGGAAGATCCATTGGAGGAGGGAAAGGCTACCCACTCCAGTATTCTGGTCTGGAGAATTCTATGGACTGTATAGTCTATGGGATCGCAAAAGTTGGATATGAATGAGCAACTTTCACTTTTCTCTTTTTATGTATATTAATTTGTGTGAGCTATATATTTAGTTACACATACTCTATATTTACATTATATGTTAAGTCACAGACTAACATTTAAATCATATATAAGTATGTACAATACAAAATATTATTATATCTTTTATTACATTTTAATGATTTATCAAATATATAATAATATAAATTATATATAAATATAAGCAAAATAGAAATATTTACTTTAAAAATATATTTCATATATCTTATATTGTGTATAAAAGCGTATATTATATATAATTACATATAATCATATACTTTATGTATGTAAATATATGCATATGTTTACTAAAAAGACACACATGAGGAAGAAACTTAATTGTGGAAAACATGCACAAACTCCCAGGCTCCAAAAATTTCTCTGGGAGAAGTCAAAGAAAAAATTTTGAAATTAATTATATTTCTAAATATGCAATAAAACCTAAGTTTTAAAATGCTTTATAATTGTTTTTGGAAACTGAATTTTAGGGACTGGATGGTCAGCTTAAGTTCCCTTTAGCCTGCTTTGTTTTTCCATTTTCCCAGCATCTCTAAACTAGAACTCCTTGAAGGATGAAGGAAGAATTCTTTGCTAGCATTCATTCCACTATAAACTAGAATTTCATTACAATTGTTCTAGGTGTATAGTCAGGACCCAACAAACAGACTATTAACAAATCTCTTCTCAACAAGGGCATGGCGTGTGTGTATAAAAGAATGATTTACTTGGACTTACTGAGGCGGCAGTAAATAAATTTGGAAGCGCTGAATTGTATTAGAAAAATATGACTGAGCATTTAAAGCTTTTACTCAGTAAAATAAATGGTATGTTTGCTGACAATTTCTTTCCCATGCATTGATATGGAAAAAGCGATTTACCAAAAAAAATGGTAATAGAAACCAGCACATACCTTAATTTGTATTATTATCCCAGAAAATATCAAATTCAGGGAAGCAGAAATGGCACTGGTGGAGACCAGTGGAGCAGCTGCTCCAGGACTCCATGGAGCATGGTCTGCTTGAGGGACGCTGGTTGCCATGGCAGCAGCAATGCTGGTGAGCTGCCTGCAGCCTCAGACAGCTGGTTTTGCCCCAGGGAAGGGGTGCAGAGCATGGGTCCTCCTTGGGTGTTTGGCAGGTGGAGGTTGGGGGCAGAGGACCTAGCTTCCCATTAATCTTTGGAGGAAATATATTGCATTCAAGTTGGTCCCTTCCTCCAAGGAGCTCACAGTCAGGCTGAGATGCCCTAACACAGGTCTATTATCCTGTAATGTAAGGATGCCATGTGTCCAGAGGAAGGACATATGATGAAGGCTGGGGCAGTCAAGGAAGCTGTCTCAGAAGGAGGTAGGATTTAAATTAGATTCAGAGGAATACCTGAAACTGAAGTGGCCCCCCGGTCACATTGTAGGTGTGGATTTTTAAGTCAGCCTGTTTGCATTGTGTTATTCCAAAATCTTCAAAGTTTGGTGTTGGGTCTAGAACTTATCCAGTCTGACTTTATGTAGAGCTGAGGAAATAGGAGAAGAGGAATGAGCAGAGGGTGCAGGTGCCCAGAGGAACCAGACTGCAGCAGGACAAGGCTAGAGGGGCCCAAAGGAAGGCGCCAGGGCCAGGAGTAAGATGAGGCTTAGGGTCCTCACATCCCTGGGGGTTCAGAGAGTAAAGAATCTGCCTGCAGTGCAAGAGACCAGGGTTTAATCCTAGGGTTGGGAAGATCCCCTGGAGAAGGAAATGGCAGCACCTTCCAGTAATCTTGCCTGGAGAACCCCACAGACAGAGGAAACTGGCAGGCTTCTGTCCGTGGGGTCACAAAGAGTCAGACACAACTGAGTGACTTTCGCTTCACTTTAGGGAGAAGATTAAGGGCAGGGCAGGGCAGGCAGCTTCATGTCCTCTCGGGCAACTGCAGGGAGCTGTTTCCTTCTGGCAGACGGGAGCCCTCCCTACATAGGTCCAGCGCCTCTCGGGTGAAACTAATCACTGGTCATAGAGTCCCAGAAAAGGAGTCCCCCACCTCCACCATCCCTCCATTAGGCAGTGAATCTGACATTTGTAAGACAGTAATAAGGTCATGTTTTTGATGACTCTGAGCGACAGATTATTCTTGCTATCACAAATCATATTCCATACCTGGCTGCTTTTTTGTTTAAACAGTTTTAGAAAAGTTGGAAGTACAGAGAATGCCCATGTTCCCCACACTCTCTTTCCTATTAACATCTCACATTGGTTTGGTACATTTCTCACAACTAAGCATTTTTATTAACTAATAATAATAACCTGCCCTTGAACACACATATACTTGTACGTGTGTGCTCAGTCATGTCTGACTCTTTGTGACCCCATGGACTATAGCCCACCAGGCTCCTCTGTTCGTGGGATTCTCCAGGCAAGAATACTAGAGTGGGTTGCCATTTCTTCCTACAGGAGATCATCGTGACCCAGGGATCCAACCCGAGTCTCTTGTGTCTCCTGCATTGGCAGGCGGATCCTTTACCACTGTGCCATCTGGGAAGTTAATTGAATTTTCTTAGATTTTATCTAATGTCCTTTTTCTGTCCCATAATCCCAACTAGAATTCCACATTTTATATGTTTTTGTCTTCATGTTTCCTTATTCTTTCTTGGCTATAACAATTTATAAACTTTTCTTACTTTTGATTCTTTGACAGTTTTGAAGGCTATTGCTTTTCAAAGGAAATCTAACCTACCTCTGACTGAGAAGATGAATGTCAACTGGCCGTTTGTTATTCTAAATGCATCTCATCAAGTACTTGACCTCTGATCTTGTGATTGATTGCCTTGGTGGCCTTGATTTTTCACCCCTCACTGTAAGTACAGTGTATTTCCCCACCTCTTGACTTTGGGTTTGATCATCGAAGGCAAGTGGGCAGATGTGACAGGGGACCAAACTGAGCTGAGGCTTCAAGGGGACCCTGACTCCTCTGCTTTGGTCATTGTCACTAGGAACATGTGTCCAGGATCGTCCACTGCTGGCAGGAACAGGGCCACCTTCATCAGAGCCTGGTTAGACCAGCTTACCCCACCCAGCTCACAGATGAATGGACTATATTCACCAATTGTTATTTTTAGCATCTGGGCTTTGGGGAGATTTGTTATGCAGCAGTCGTTAACTGATACATGCCCTGAAGCTGAATACACTTATGATGTAAAAAACTTCTTAAAAGGTTAGTTAAAACAGTTTAAGAACGTATAATCAAGAGGGACTGGAGAAGGCAAAGGCAACCCACTCCAGCACTCTTGCCTGGAAAATCCCATGGACGGAAGAGGCTGGTAGGCTGCAATCCATGGGGTCTCGAAGAGTTGGACACGGCTCAGCGACTTGACTTTCACTTTTCACTTTCATGCATTGGAGAAGGAAATGGCAACCCACTCCAGTGTTCTTGCCTAGAATCCCAGTGACGGGCGAGCCTGGTGTCCTGCCGTCTATGGGGTTGCACAGTCGGACATGACTGAAGTGACTTAGCAGCAGCAGCAATCAGGAGGGCCACAGGTCTCACTGGATTATTTTAGTGTCTGTCACAAGAGGACAGGTATCTCACTGAAAATCTGAACTGCCTCGGGATTTTCCCTGGTGGTCCAGTGGCTGACTCCATGCTCCCAAGGCAGGGTGCCTGGGGTTTGATCCTGGGTCAGAGAATTAGATCCCACATGCTGCAACTAAAAGTTCACGTGCTTCAACTAAATATACCACATGCCACAATGAAGACTGAATGTCCCACATGTAGCAGTTAAGACCTGGCACAGCCAAATAAACTACAGAAATAAATGAACAAATAAATTAGTAACCATTTTTTGAAAAATTACCAGTGGCTTAAAAAAATAAAAAAGAGAGCAAAATCTGAGCTGCCTCACCTCCAAGCCCAAAGGACAATGCTTTCAGCGACTGACAAGCTGTGATTTGGGTAAAATCTAAACTGAACTGTTGAAGAATGTGCTCATGCATTTCTTCAGCAGCTATCTATTTGGTGCCTAATATGTGCTGGGACTTCTGCTTGGCATTGATCACAGGAGGTGAGCAAAGGTGATGACATGGCCCCGGTCCCCCAGGAGCTGACCTCAAGGAAGGGCTGAGTATGGATGCAAGGGCAAGGGTAGTGGTTCTCAGAGGACAGCTGTTGTGCCTACATTTGTGGGGCATCTGACCTGTTAGCAGTGTCAGGAAAAGCTTCCCAGAGAGGAAGGCTGACCTGAATTCTGAAGCAATGGGCATTGATGGGGCAGAGAGGGGAACACAGAACATCACTTCTGATGGCAGAAGGAGGTTTGGACTGGGCTCCAGGGCAAGGAGGGGTCTGGGGCATAGGAGAGCACTGGCTCTGGATCACCCACTATCTGAGCACAAGCTGCCTATTTCGAGTGTCCTCACTCCTGCTGCGGGCTTCCTGGGTAGCGCTAGTGATAAAGAACCCACCTGCCAGCACAGGAGAAAATAAGAGACCTGGGTTCGATCCCTGGGTCTGAGGATCCCCTGGAGGAAGGTGTGGCAACCCACTCCAGTATTCTTGCCTGGAGAATCCCATGGACAGAGGAGCCTGGCAGGCTATAGTCCATAAGGTTGCAAAGAGTTGGACATGACTGAGTGACTGACACATACTCTCACTGCCCATGCCCCTGGAGCATGGAGAATGATGTGTACATCCTGGCACCATGCTTGCACGCAGGCCTAAAGCTCTTTTGCTCCTTTGCAGGCCATAACTTGAGCATGGGCCAAGAAGGCAAGTGCTGGATGGGGACTTTCCCATGGGGGCTGCTGATGGCCAAACATTCAGTTGTTGGGGGGAAGGGGGTGTCTGGCTACAGAATCTGGCCCCAGGAGAGTGATCAGGACCAAGGTGGCAAGAGGGTCCCCAGGGGTGTCCTACATGGGTGTTCCTTTCAGCAGTGCCTTGGCTGCTTAGCTCTGAACCAGCCTGATCCTCTGCCTTCCAGCTGATTCTGTACGGGAAGCCCTTCTAATAAATGATTTTTCTGCTTTAGTTACTCAGGGTTTATTTCTGTTGCTAAAGGTGAGAACCCTGATAAGGACCGGATCATGCTGGGTCTTCAAGTCAGCCTGAGGAACGTGCCTTTAGCCTAAGAGAACTAGAGGTCCACAGAGGTACTGGAGCAGGAGTTAGAGCTTTACGTCTCTAATTCACATCCTAATGTAGCCGTGGTCCCAGATGGGACTCAGGGCATAAGGGGCCTTTCCTTCCCTGGCTCTGGCCTGCAGCTCCATTGAGAAAGAGACCCTGGCTATAACAGTGCTACTCAGCTATGGGTTGGGCACCCGTATGGGCCCCTCCTCCTCCCAAGTGAGCAACTGTCAACCAGAAACCAGTTAATAGTTCTGCTCTACCATTGACAGGGGCCATTGAATGCCCCTTAAAGTGTTAATTGCTCAGTCACGTCTGACTCTTTGCAACTCTATGGACTGTAGCCCACCAGACTCCTCTGTCCATGGGATTCTCCAGGCAAGAATACTGGAGCGGTTTGCCATTCCCTTCTCCAGGGGATCTTCCTGACCCAGGGATCGAACCTGGTTCTCCTGCATTGCAGGCAGATTCTTTATGGTCTGAGCCACCAGGGAAGCCCTGAATCCCGAGATGAGATGGTTCTTGGAGATGCCAGTCTGTCATCTCCTCGATCTGCCGGCCTTCTGATTAAAGTCATCATTCCTTGCTCCAACAAGGTGAGCAGAATGAGCTTGGGCTTGGTAACATGAAAACAAGGAGTTGAGTGCAAACAGCTAATTTGGGAGGTGACCCAGTGAGCACCAGTAGGGGAGGGATGGCAGCCATAAAGAGGGAATCATCAAGCCAGTTACCTCCATGGGCAACTAGGGGTCAGTGATACTGGGAGCTGTGGGAACAGGGTTATTCTGCTTGAGGAAGGACAGTGCTGGGGAATTTATCCACCAACTCCATGGGTCATTGGTTAAGAGCTGCTCAGGAAGACAGGGTTACCCACTGCCCAGAGTCTCCTGTCTGCCCTGAACAAAGGCCAAATGGGTTCCAGGGCCCTGGGAACCCACTCTGGTGATGAGTTGCAGGTATTGGCAGTTGGAAGTTTCAGAGTCTCTGCACTCACAAAGGTCAGGGCTGAAGAGGCGTTGGGGGTTGGGGTGGGGAAGGGCAGGAGACACAAGAGTGTTCTCTCTTTCTGGTCCTTGTATCCTGTGAACAGTCAATGCTAACCTAGCCTGGAGGATGTAGGAAAAAAACCCATGGGCATCCAGTGCTGTTTTCCTGGCCCATGAAACCGACCATCTGATAAAAGGTACAGCAAAGCCCCAGTACTTTCTATTTAGTCCGTATTTATGATTATTTCTGCTTTAAAGTTCAACATAGATGAGAACTTGGTTTTGAGGTCCAGTTGACTGAAGCTAGGATTCTTGAGTCACCTTCACAGCCGTGCCATCTTGGGTGTGTTACTTAACCTTCTTCTTTGGAAGTGCCCACTTCTAGAAAAGACTCTGAACCCGCTGTATGAGTTTGCGAGGGCTGCCACAGCAAAGTACCACAGCCCGGGTGGCTTAGACAGCAGGAAATTATTTTCTTACAGTTCTGGAGGCTAGAGTCCAAGGTCAAGTTGTGGCAGGATTGGTTTCTTCTGAAGCTTCTCTCGTTGGCTTGTGGATGGCTGTCTTCCCCTTTGTCTTCACATGGACTTCCCTGTTGTGTGTGTCTGTGTTCCAGTATTCTCTTCTTATGAGGACATCAGTCACATGGGATGAAGGCCTATCCTTATGACCTCACTTACCCTCTGGATGTCTTATTCAAAGGTGTCCCCACCTCCAAATACAGTCTCATCCTGAGACACTAGGGGTGAGGAGGAGACTCAGGGAAAAGGGAAAAAACAGCTTGCTTGTTGCAATTCCCACCAGAATTTTCTCCTTAGTGTGCTTACTAACCTGAAGTAAATAATAATAAATCGTAAATTTTGCCCAATTCCAACAAAAGCTTTCTCTTGCAAGATCCTCTTCAAAGTCACCTAACTCAGCTCTAAAACCATTCTTTCTCAAGACTGAGTTCTTCCTTACTGCAACAAGTCTAATGTGTGTTCCTTTGCTGATCAATAGCTTTCTCAAGTTCTTTGGGACATCAACAGGATAAATAAAATGATAAATGAAGACTCCATCCTAATATCTGGCACTTAGAGATGTTCAATAAATACTAGTTTTTTTCTCCTAGCCCAATCTCATCACAACAGAATGGGATTTTCAAAGCTTGGAAAAATAATTTATATTTTCTTCTTTTGTCATGTCCAATTGACAAAATAATCTCACCTTGAAAACTTTTTATCTCTCTGTTTCATTTGAATAAATCTATGCCTAATACAAATCAGCAGTTTCCAAATTATTTCCAACTCTTTTTTGTAATCTTCAGAATGTCAGAATCAATTAGAGCTTATTCAAATTTTTTTTTCCTGCATGTAATACAATTCCATCAAATGTGGTAGTTGCTGGGAATTTTGCACACTTCAGCAGTTGAGTGTGAATTATGGAACCAACTTCTGTTATGTAAATTACAGGAAAATAGAGAATAATTTCTCTCTGTAAAATCAGAACATAGCATGCTTTATATTGCAAGTAATATCTACCACCATCTGATTTTATCAGAGTTCTTTATATGACCGCCTTCCTGCAAAGCAGAAAGTGGCTAGGAGGAAAGAATTACGTTTTACTAGCTCTATATTTGGAGAAGGCAATGGCACCCCACTGCAGTACTCTTGCCTGGAAAATCTCATGGGCGGAGGAGCCTGGTAGGCTGTAGTCCATGTGGTCTTGAGGAGTCGGACACAACTGAGTGACTTGACTTTCACTTTTCACTTTCATGCATTGGAGAAGGACATGGCAACCCATTCCAGCGTTCTTGCCTGGAGGATCCCAGGGATGGGGGAGCCTGGTTGGCTGCCATCTATGGGGTCGCATAGAGTAGGACATGACTGAAGCGACTTAGCAGCAGCAGCAGCTCTATATTTACCCTGGAATCTTCGTTGTTGTTGTTGGTTTTTTTTTTTTTTTGCGTATAGTGAAACTTCAATATGAATTGATGGAATAGAATAGAATTTAGTCTTTAGCAATGAGAAGAGTCTTAGAGAGTAAAGCATGGGGAGGGTGAGAGGGTGAGCTGATTAAAATACGTCTATTCTTTCAGTCCTTAACCACCATTTTGTGCAGGCAGAATTGTTCTCTTTTAACAGATGAGAAAACTGAAGCCTTGGAGAGGATAACCTGGTGACCCAGGTCATCGGTTAGGCAAATGACTAGGACAGAATGAAGTGCAGGTTTACTATTGTTTTCTAATAGAAAGCAGTGAAAAGAAATCTTTGCTTTCCTGTTGAGTGATTTAGGTAGATCAAGTTGAAAGCCAACCAAGCATGTATTTAAGGCAGTCAGGCATTCTTGTTCACATAAAAACAATGATGTTGACAACAAAATAACGGAACCAATTAACCAACCAACATAAACTGGCTCTCAATTCCAAGAGGGAAAAAAGTAAAAATAACCCAAAGGGTTGTTGTCGTAAGAGTCAGCTCATTTTAATACTGTTTTGCTTTTCCTGCACTTCCCTAGGTTTTAGTCTCAGCTTTCATACATTTAAGTTCTTCCTGCCTTTCTGGTTAGTTCGCCCAGGATGGCTGAGGCAGAGGACTTGAGGCTTGCCCACCGCTTTCTGCTCTCCCCTCCACAGTAGGGAGCTGCCTCTGTAAACAGTCTTCAGTGACTCACTACCTGAAGGCCTTTCTCAAATGCTAGTTTTCTGCCTCCAACTCCTATATCCATGAGGTTCTCCAAGCAAGAATAATGGAGTTGGTTACCATGCCCTCCTCCAGGGGATCTTCCCAACCCAGGACTCGAACCTGAGTCCCTTGCATCTCCTGCATTGGCAGGTGGGTTCTTTACCACTAGCACCACCTGGGAAGCCCAAATAGAGATGAGAGGTGAGGAACTGGATAGAAGAGCCCAGCTTCTGGACCATCTTGGTCCTTAGACCAGCAGCATCAGCTCTGGCCTGGGAACTGGTTACTGTTACTACCTCAGGCTCTGCCTCCTGAGTCAGAATTAACATTTTAACTAGATTCCAGGTGATTCATATGCAATTTGAGAAGCACTACAAAGGTCCGTCTAGTCAAGTCTATGGTTTTGCCAGTGGTCATGTATGGATGTGAGAGTTGGACTGTGAAGAAGGCTGAGTGCTGAAGAATTGATGCTTTTGAGCTGTGGTGTTGGAGAAGACCCTTGAGAGTCCCTTGGACTGCAAGGAGATCCGACCAGTCCATTCTGAAGGAGATCAGTCCTGGGATTTCTTTGGAGGGACTGATGCTAAAGCTGAAACTCCAGTACTTTGGCCACCTCATGCGAAGAGTTGACTCACTGGAAAAGACTTTGATGCTGGGAGGGACTGGGGGCAGGAGGAGAAGGGGACAACAGAGGATGAGATGGCTGGATGGCATCACGGACTCAAAGGACGTGAGTCTGAGTGGACTCCGGGAATTGGTGATGGACAGGGAGGCCTGGCGTGCTGTGATTCATGGGGTCGCAAAGAGTCAGACACGACTGAGCGACTGAAATGAACTGAACTGAACTGAACCTCGTGAATCTAAAAGGATAAGAGAAAACATGATACCTTGACCTTTCAGTTGGTTTTCTCTTATTACATCTAACCATTCACCTATGGACCTGAGCTCCATCTTTTCTTTGCTAAAATATTTTCCAGACTGTCTAGTCCTGATGAAACGGGTTTTTTTTTTTTTTTTAAACCAGTAAAAACCATTTTAACTTATTCTATACACTGAATCAACTACTGTCTCAGTGATTCCAGATGCTTTCCCATGTCTTCAGAACAAGTGGATTATCAAGTTCATCATGTGATCTTGGGCATAAAGGTGATCTATCTGAATTTAAGTTGCCTTATCTGTCAAAGGAAGGGTTTAGACTCAGAGACACCTAAGATCCTTTCTGTACCATGAATGCATGATTCTAAGTCCCCTAATTTCAGTCTGATAGAAACAGATAAAAATATTTCCAAGAATACTTTCACGGTCAATTGTCAGAGTGACGGTCCCAATTCATCCCTCTCTATAAACACAGCACTGAGTGTTTCCTGCCTGCCTGACCCTGATTGTGGGCATGGCTGTGCAACAGGTTTTGGTCAGTGGGGTACAACAAATATCCCACAAGCGAGGCTTGAAAAGTGCTTGTATCCTGGGGTTTGCACTCGGGAGCCGTGTGGCCAGCAACCCGTGAACAAACTCAGCTAGCCTCTTGGAGGTGCAGGGCCCAGTCACCCTCACCAGCTCAGCTAACAGCCAGCATTAAATACCAGACATGTGAGTGAGGCCTTCTAAGACAGATCAGCTCCCAGCCATGCCCCCATCTGATGGCACGCTCTTGAGTAACCCCAGTCCAGGGGAGTCCATCTGCCCAGCTGAACCATCCTAGGTTGCCAGATAATCAGGAGGTTATAAAAGCTGGTTGTCAGGACTTCCCTGGCAGTCCAGTGGTTAAGGCTCCCCCTTCCAATGCAGGGGGTGCAGGTTTGATCCCTGGTTGGGGAGCTAAGAACCCACATGCCTCCTGGCCAAAAAAAACCCAAAACATAAAATAGAAGCGATATTGCAACAAATTTAACACAGACATCAAAAAGGGCCACATCAAAAAAACAAAAACAAAAAAACCTTGAATAAAAAAGTTGGTTGTAAGCTACTGCACTTGATGGTTGGTTACACAGCAAAAGACGGTTTGCTATGACTTCTTCATCTTGAATTCTCTATTACAACTTTTTCAATGGGGTTGATAATTATTTACAATGGAGATAAAATATGTCATTTTTATCATTAGAAATTAGTGCCCTGCCCCTTACGACTGACCTTTTAACAGCCCACTCTAACGATGGATTCTTCCTTGACCGTACTCTATTTAAATGAAGAAAGAAAATAGTTTTTTTTTTCCCCTCTCAGAGTTAGCAGCATGCTCCTTCCTCAAACACTGGTGCAGAAATAATGAGACAGGGATTTTCTCTCTCTTTTTTTTCCCTCCCTCCTTTTGATTGCAGTTGAATTGAATGATCCTGCACTGGGCCTTTCTGATTGTGTGTGTACTCTTCCCATGGGCTCCTCGTCTAAAGTGGCAGCTGTATTTCTCTCCGTCTCTCTGAAGAGATGACAATAGAAGTAAATTGTGGCCCTGCAGCTTATTCAGAGCTCTGAAAGCAGAGGCGGGCTTCAGAGAAAGCCAGCAGAACTCTGACATTTGTAGGCATCCCTGCAGAGGTGGTTGTTGGGTGGAATGCCCCATAGAGATGAAAGACCACCAGCCCCAAGTGGTTTGGAGCCATAATGTTTAGAAAATGACAAGCGTACTCATTGTTTCCTGACTTAAGTCAAAACAAAGCAACGAAAACAACTCCCACGCTGCAATCATAGCTACTTGACATCACCCGGCTCATATACAATGCAGAATGCATTTTGCCTTTGAAACAGGGGCTGGTAACGTTGTTTTCTGTCTATATGGGACCTGGGCAAGGGAAAAACATGATGACAAACACATCAACTTCAATGCATTTTGAATCTCAAATGCCTACTATTCATCATGGTCCAGGCTCATCCCTCGTCTCTGCAGCAGCAGACATGAAGCCACATCCCTGCAGAAACTCTAAATGGCAAATAACAGACCAGAGTGCCATTCCGAGGACTGTGTTTTTAAGTTTCCACATGGTGGATGGAAATGGAACGGATGTGTTCTGGGTCCTCAGCTCTCTTCAGCATTAGGAACTATGTTCCTTCTGGGAACTCACTCTCCGCCAGTAAGTCAGGAGGTAACCTGAATGGCAGCTCTTAAGACATATCCTAAGTCGCATCCAAGCGGCTTCTCCCATGGCTCAGTGGGTAAATAATCCACCCAGGTTCAATTCCTGGGTCAGGAACTCCCCTGGAGGAAGAAATGGCAACCCACTCCAGTATTCTTGTCTGGAAACTTCCATGGACAGAGGAACCTGGAGGGTTACAGTCCATGTATTTGCAAAAGAGTTGGACACGACTGAGCAATTGAGCACGCAAGTTGCATCTGAAGCCCAGAATGGATGCCAGAGAAGTCTGGCACTTCAAAACAAATTTGAGTGACATGTCATGCTTTAAAGGGCTGTCTGTAAAATAGAATCAGGCAAACATTTTTTTCCGCTTCTGATTTATACCCTTCATCTTTGTTGTGAGCTGTCCTCCAGCTCTTTAGTTATTATTCATCTTTCCAGCCATGCCCTAATTGTCCTTCCTGCATCTAGAAAAAATTTTTTTAAAACGTTCACTTTCTTTGTTACCTCCCAATATTTCATGTATTGTCTATATGTTCTTAAAAAATAAAAACCTCTTTCCATGTCTCTTTTACTTAAGGGTAATATTTTTATTATTATTTCTATTTTTGAATTACTTATTTCTCTTCTTTCTAAAATTGGCTGCCCATTGAATGCACAAATGAATAAAGAACAATGAACAGAAATGTCTCAAGAGGATGTTGGAGGGAACGGTGGGGATTATGTGGAGGTGGAGAGGAACAGATGGCAGCTGCTACTGAAAGAAAAACACCTCTAATAAATGAATATTTAGTTACCCATTTTCTGAACTCAAGTTTGCCAATAGGGGCATGAATGCACACAGTCAGAATCAGCCAGGCAACACGGCAGGAAACTTCGAGAAATGATGCCCAGAAATGTCAGTGAAAGACACTCAAAGGAACGGATGGAGCTTCTGAAGAATTCATTGACCACTGGACCCTGATGCACAGAACCAGCAAGGATGCTCCAGGGAGGAAAGTTTGATGCGGCAAAAGTTATTAATGTGTGAATATTAACGTTTCTCCATTTGCGTGCTCACCATCTTCTTCTGAGGATCAGTCAAGTCAGCTCCCAAGCTCTTCATTATTACAGAGACTTTGGGAAATGAGAGAAAAATTAATGCATGTGGAGAGCCCAAGTGATTTACCTGAGAGCTGGCTGGAGAAAGAGTTTGTTGAGAGAGAAAAACAAAAGCCTTTGGGGTGTGGTGTTCAGGGTGCTGGGAGGCATCAGGGCAAGAGGAGAGGATGTGACACCCTCGACAAAATGGAGGAAAGTAGGAGGAGAGAAAAGCAGACGGTAGAAAATTCTCCCATTGACATTCTTTGTGAGAGATCAGGAAAGACTGGAAAGAATCTAAATTGGATTGGGGATGCCATGCTGGCTGAGACTGGACTGTGTGGAGCCTGAGAGCTACTTATGTAACAGAAAACCTCCTGGCTCCACTCTTACACCACACATCACACATCATAATATCAGAAACACAGAGACAACGGAGGGCTGTTCTTCCTTGAATGGTCAATGTAGGTTCACACTATTTTGCCCCTTTCTCCTGCACAGATACAAGTTTTCTATCACTCTAGAGTCTGGGAAAGGATGCTATGTTGCCAGCCTCTAGACTCCCGTGGAATCAGACCCTGACCTGGGTTCTAGAGGAAAGGAGCTTATTTGGAAGAGGTCAAGACAACTCAGGGAGGGGAGTAAGGAAGGGCCAGGGAAGGCAAGGAAACCAAGGAAAAGTGTGTTTCCAAGTCTGGGATCTATAGAAAACTGTGCGAAGCCTTGGTGAACCGCTATTTCACCCCTACACACACTTGTACTGAAACACAGAGGCTGATATATACAAACATACATGTTTATGTGTGTGCAGACATATCCACACACCCCCAACAATTTCAAAACCCTTGAATGACTTGGATACAGTACTTTGCCCTCCTGATGTTTTTTGTTCCATCAGCCTAACTAAGGGTCAGGAACAGTTCAGCTGGAAGTGGGAATGGAAATGAGTGATGGTCTCAGAGAGCAGGCTGCAGGAATGAGAGCTAAGATGGGGGTGGGAGACACAGGGGAAGGGGGAGGAAAGGTAGCTTGCCTACCATGGTACCCAGTGTTTTGGGTGCTGTAGTGACCCTGTGAGGTCGGGGTTCCCACCTGGTTGCTGATAAACCAGACGCGAGAGGATGGGATTTAGGGGTGACGCTCAGGCAGCCAGACGTCAGAGGCTGAGTCTTTGAACCCCATGAGGCACTTGCTCCCGGGGAAAGAAGGCTAAGAAGTGGAGCCAGGCTGTTCAGCAAGGATGATGGAGCTGTTAACAGAGACCCAGGGAAAGCTCTGTGGTTAATCTTTAATGCCGGGAATGGACATGGCTTTCGTGTCTAGAGAACCCCCAGCTACCTGCCTCTGCTGTGTCCACAGGCCTGGGTTCATACTGGGGAGGTAACTGGCCATGGGGTGAACCCACAGGACTGCAAGGCCCTCAGGGGAGCGGGAGGCCCGACAAGAGGCCCTGAGGTCAATTTCCTTTCAGCAGCTCCCTGTCTACCTTAAAGCTCGGTTTTTCTTTTTCTCAATTATTCACCAAATAGATGTCTAGGGTGTGCTGCGAGGAAGGCTAGCAGCACTGCCCTGTTTCTCTAGCCTGTTGGGGCCTGCAGTGCTGTGTCTGAAGCGTGGATGGGGCAGGAAGGGTGGAAGACACAGGGGAAGGGAAGGAAAGGTCGCAGCCTCACTGGGGTCTCCCAGCATCTTTGCTTTGGCCATAGGGATATGAAGCCTGCCCTGCAGCACTGCCGCCAAGGAGCACCCCTGTGTGGAGGCATGAACCTGCTTCTCTAAAGAGGGACCTGCCCGGCAGGGAGAAGGGTCAACTGTTAACCAAGTTCACAGCTCACTTAAGTAAATGACTTTGCTAAGACCAACCTTTATTGTGTTTTCCTAGGTTCTGAAAAGACTAGTTTCCAGCTCTCTCCTTCCTCCACTTCTCCAACTCAACTCCTTTCCTTGGCCCTTCCCACCCTCCCCTTCACATTCATAGGTGATCACCACCATCGGCAGCATCAGGCCTCATTTTGAGAGGCTGGCAGTTGCGTCAAGAACTACTCCTGGGGTACTCCCAGGTTTCAAGCTGTCCCCCAACTTGGGGGACACACAGAGAGCACCATGGGGACTTCTCAGGGAGCCTACTAGAGTGGTCCCATTGCTTACTTTAGAAAGGATTTGAGAAGCTTTTCAGCATATAATACCTCTTGCTGTAAAGGAGTTCTTCCTTACATCTACTCTAAATCTCTCTTGCTACAATTTAACAATCAGCATATCCCCAGAGAACAAATCTGCAAACACAAAAGAAACTCAGACACAGCAAACACGAAAAGAGTCACATTTAGATCAGTAAATATTTAAGAAACATCTGATAACATTAGTGGCAAAGGCAACATATGTGTGCATGCTCAGTTCGTATCTGACTCTTTGCAACCCCATGGACTGTAGCCCACCAGCTTCCTCTGTCCATGGAATTCTCCAGGCAAGAATACTGGAATGAGTTGCCATTTCCTTCTCCAGGGGATCCTCCCAACCCTGGGATTGAACCCCCATCTCTGACATTGGCAGGCAGATTCTTTACCCCTGCACCATCTAGGAAGCCCAAAGGCAACACAGGAAAATTTAATTCTTGAGACCAATGACTAGCATAGACTGGAGAACGGAGGAGATTAAAAAAAAAAAAAATCTATAGAGTAAATCAATATCTTCTATTAGAGGAATGTTTCAAAAATCATACAAAAAGCAAAAACCATCATCTCTGAGTTTATCTGGTTTCGTGTGCAGTAAAACACAAACCCTCCTGTACTCCCCATGGGTCACACACATGAACCCATTCCCTCTGTGAGGCAGTCACACCCAAGGCAGAGACAGGGCTGGAGAACAGGGACAAACACCCTGCTAGTCTGCAGGGACGGCAAACAGTCAGAACTGAAGTATTTCACTGCCTGTGGTGTGGAAACCTCTGCCCACTTGTGCTCTAGGTTTGAATCTCAACGTTCTGGCCTTGTTCTCAAACCCGCTTTGCCCTTGACATTTCAAAGTTGGAGCTCGATGGAACACAAAATCTAAAAGCTATGTAGATGGGACTTCCCTGGTGGTTCAGCCTGGACTCCCAGTGCAGGGGGCCCAGATTTGATCCCTAGTCGAGGAAGTAGATTCCACAAGGCGCAGCTAAGACCCAGTGCAGCCAAATAAAGAGTGTCTTGCTTTATTTCCTTTTTAAAGCTACACAGGAAGGAAATTAAAGTGATTTGAAATCCTGGAAATTGCTAGGTCTATCTATCTGGTGAGGTGCTGTTTTAAGACAATTTAAATGGCTACAATTGCTGAGTGTTTGGTCACCTGCATTTTGTTTGGCAACCTATGTCAGAGCTCAAAGTCATTGGCCTTTCTGGATGGGGTGGAAACACAGGTCTGCTTTCCCCGAGAGAAGCCCTCAATCTTCGGTAGAAATGAAAGCGAGTCACTCATCCATGCTCTCTTGGCTGAAAAATTGAGTTTTCAGAGTTTACTTTGTGCATGTGAGCTATTCATTGACCATCAGGTACACATGATTTGTGTCTCATTTATCTATTAGGAAATTTTAATGGCTTTGGGGCCTGGTTTCTCAACGGAACAAACACACAACTTTTTATTTCCCAGTCTGTCAGCATCAACACTAATGTTGAACCACCATTAGCCACAGTTGACTTGCAGAGAGAAGCGCCGTAAATTACAGTCCACTGTCGGTTGGCTCAACCCTCAGTGACCCAGGAAGGGGCTACGAAGGCCTCCCCCCTCCAGGGGGAGCACAGGCTGTGGACGTGGTAGGTGAGGGTGAAGGGCTGCCTTGCTCACCAGCCCCTCTCTGCCCTCCCCACAAAGACCCCGCTCTGAGGTCTAATGCTAAGTGTCCCCCCACCTCTGGGCTTAGTGCTACCCGTGGTCTCCTTAGAAAAAATAGTATGAGACCATTTGGGGTCCTCTCTGGTGAGAAGCAGTCGGGGTGGTAGGGGCAGGGTGGGCACAGCCCCAAAGAGATAAGGAATGGCTCACGAGAGCTCTTGAGCTGTTGCTGTCAACCATGGACCATATCATCTGAGACTTCCGGCACTTGAGATACAGCGGCCCCTACTGAGCTGTGCTCCGAGTGCGGAGTATCCGCTTATTCAGACTCAGGATGAAAAATGATAGCGTAAATATTGCCTGAATATATTTGAAAAGATGGAGTGCATGGTGACATGATTGTACTTCAGGTGTATTGGGTTAAATAAAACCTATTATTAAAATTACATCTTGTTTTGTCTCCCCTTTTAAAATGTGCCTGCTGGGAAATTTAAGACCCCCTTTGTGACTCCTTTACTTTACTCGGGGACAGTGTTTGTTACACTGGTGAATTCGGGAAAATGCTTTGACTAGAGCAGGGAACCCAAATGCTCCTTCAGGAAATAAAGTTAGTGCTTGGCGGAAGAGTCTGATGGGAGAGGGGAAAAGACCTGAATTTGGGACAAATAAATCTAACAGAGTTAGAGTCCCAGACACCAGTTGTGCCTGCTCCATTCTCTAGTTGAGATGTAATTCTTCAGGGCAAGTTGATGGCCATTGCTGAGACATTGCTATATTGAAACAGTCATAAGACTGTGCCTCCCCCGTCACAATCTTGAAGAGAAACTGTTCTTGGGAAAGTGGAAAAGCTCCTGGTCAGGAGTCAGGTCAGAGTTTTGTTGTTCTGGAGATGCTCTGGTTTTTCTATTCATTTTTGGCTTAATCCCTTAAACACTGGGTGTCATTTACTCATTCACTAAGTGTTAGTATTTGGCCTACTGAGCTCATAAAACTGATCAAAGGAGTTCCTAGTTTTGCAAGTATTTTGGCAAGTAATAAATGGTTCTTAATGAGTTATGATCCAGAAGGAGAGAGAATTTACTCCCTGAGAAACTACGGGAAATCAGAAGTTCTCTGTTTCCCTGCCTTGAGATTGTCGTCACTCTGATTTCAGAATTTACGCTTGGCCAGGAACTGGCCCGGTTGGAGAGCTGACGTCTGAATTTGGAGTTCATAAAATCTAATCTCTAAAATGGAAAAAGGAGAGACGGCATTTCAATGTCAACTGCTCTGTTGAAATGACGTGTTTGTAGTTGAAATAGATAATTCTCAAGAAAAAGAGGTTGCAGAGAAAAGCAGCCAGGTTATAGCATTTGAATGAAGTGTCTTTTATTTATCTGGGTCCCTCTGTTTAGTTAGCTGTGGGTGAGTACTGAATAAAGAACCAGGAAAAAACGCTATCTCCACAGATCTTTTGAGCAAGCTGGTTCTGATGGCATTTGGAGTATATGTCAATTACAGAGCAGGGAGAGAGAAAGAGAATTATTCCCTCGAGATATTGCTAAACCTATAAAACCAGGTTTGGAGCCATTGTTTTCTGTCTTGTAAACCCACGGCCTGTTTCACTCCAGTCCAGATTCCTTGCAGGATCATCGATGGGAGTGATGCTTCCTGAAAAGAGATTCTATCAGACCCCGAAGTCCTGGGTTCTTGTCCCAGGCCTGATCTATCCATATAAACCACACAGTTGAAGGACCATCCATCACTGTCAACGTGCTCTTTAATGACCCGAGGTGCATCCAAAAAGCCAAAAACTTCTCATTCCCTCAGAATGAAATGATAAATCACCCACTTTTAGATTCAGTCATCTACTTTCTGGGTCACCTTGCAAAGACCAGGAGCTTACAGCATCAAGTTGAATGGTACTGACACCACCCAGCCCTTCACTGCTCCTGTTGGGATAACAATCTGGTTATTTCTGTTTAAGCTCTTTAATGAATACATACACATGAGATATTTCTGTAATATTTATCAGGAAATAAATTATTCCACATAAGTGACTTCTCCAGGAACTGAAACTTACCTACTTATTGTTAATGGGATATAAAAGTTAGGTATTTTTCAGTGGAAATCTTTCCAAAATCTGTTAGAGTGCAAAATGGACGCTAAGGCTTTTTCTTACCTCTCTTAAAGGTAGACTGTCTTCATTAAGAGCTCAAATAATACACAGTGATGAAATCTCAGTTTCTCCAAGGATATTTGCCCTGCACTTAATGACCTCAAATTACTCTGATTGTTGAATCTTTCTGATGGCTTAAATTTTTTAAAATTTATTTTTTAAATTGAGTTATAGTTGATTTATGATGTTTCAGATATATAGCAAAGTGATTCAGTGAATCTTTTTCAGAGTCTATTCTGTTATAAGTTACTGCAAGATAATGAATATAGTTCCTTGTGTGCTACAGTAGGTCCTTGTTGTTTATTTTATGCATAGTAGTCTGTATCTGTTAATCCCAAATTCCAAATTTATCCCTCCCCATCTTTTCCCTTGGTAACCATGTTTGTTTTCTATGTCTGTGAACCTATTTCTGTTTCGTAAATAAGTTCATTTGTGTTATATTTTTAGACTTCACATATGAGGGATATCATGATATTTATCTTTCTCTGGCTTACTTCACTTAGTATGATAATTTCTAGGTTCATCCCTATTGCTGCAAATGGCATTATTTCATTCTGTCTGATGGATGAGTACTATTCCATTGTATATATGTGCCATATCTTCTTTCTCCATTCATCAGTCGGTGGACATTTAAGTTGCTTCCGTGTTCTGGCTATTGAGAAGAGCGCTGCTATGAACATTGGAGTGCAGACGGCTTTTTATTTTTATCTCGCCTATTCTCTAGGAAAACGTCATTCATTTATTCTACAAATATTTTCTGAGGACCCAAATGGGTACATGACGATGGATGAGACCTAGTCCCTGACCTCAAGGAAGTTGAGACCCAGTGAGGAAACAGACCAATTTTGAGAATTATGTTTCGATAAAAGAAAATATGATTTGAACAATCCCACATGCATGGATTGGCATTTATTTTTGGCATTTTAGAGGTCAAGGTAAGATGAACAAGGCAAATTCTCAAGCAATGTTAGCAATTGTCATGTTATTATTTCATTAGCTCTTTTAAATGATGAGGATATCAGATGATAAAATTTCCACATAAAGGAAGTATTATCAGTTTGTTTATTACCATCAATGTTTTTCACTTTCTGATAGCAACCAAACTTCCGGACATAGTGCCCAGGGGGAAGAAGGTCAAACTTTAGACGCAGCTTCCACATAACACTGCAGAGTGTCTAATTAAGCAGACAGAACGGTGGATGGAATGAGTCCTGGATGGAAACGAGGGGACCTGCTTTTCAATGTCAGCTCATCTGTTAACTCTTTGGAGCTCAGTGAGGAGGAGAAAACTGCCTTTGGATCGACAAAGCTTCTTCCAGCTTGACAATTATATCATGATCATCATTAAGGCTTCTGTCTCTTCCTTTCCATAGTCTTAACTCTCATTTTATGCAATAAATGCAGACTCTGTCTGTTCACTGACTGTCTTCTCTGCTGGTCGTGAGTTGAGCAGCAGAGGTTGCTAAACTCTTTGTGATCTGTCTCTGGCCGATCTTGTCAATTTCCGGGGATACTGTGTGACACCGGCCACAGCCCTTCACGTCTCTCTGTGCGCTTCACTCTCTTCACGCTGGGCCCGGTGTCACTCTTCCCGATGGCTCGTTACTTCTGATCAGGCCCCCACTCCAAAACGGCCTTTGACACACTCCCACCCAACCCTCAAGGATCTTGGCTCACTTTTCAGTTTCTTTCTTTACTCATCTCTTGTCACCAAGGAGAATTAATTATTCTTTTACATTTTTAGAGCTCATCACAAATGTTTCTATGATAATTTTCTCCAATAGCCTGAAAATTCACTGAAGTTAGAGACTGTTACTTATTTAACTTTGCATTCCTGGTGCTTGGCAAGTAGGCTGTCCCAAAATATGCATTTGCCAAATTAAACAATATACAATCTGTGAAATAACTCTGCACGGCAGAGGGGACTGTAGTCGTACAATTTAACGTGGCTGTTTCTAGGGCTGACCTAGCTGGCTAAAAATATTTTAAAAATTAACATCTCACATCAGTCTTAATGTAATGAATGAGTGAGCCACATTTAGAACACTTTTACTTCCAAATTAGCTATCTAAATGAGTACACATCACATTTAGATTTCAAAGTTTTTTCTAAGTTTCAATACAGTTTTAAGAGAGACTTTGCTCTAAGACTTATGGCAGAGTTATAATTATTCTGACAGCAATTTCTCCAGGTAAGGTATCAAGACTTGAGAAAGCTTGGATGCCACTCACCACATATTCCTCTGAGCTCTTTACATGGGACTTAAGGATTCTGAAGTCACTGAAGTTTCTGTTAATGAACCCAATGGTCCAGCTGGGCCTTGTATAGATGGAATATTAATGAGAAACACTGATGAGGTAGGAGGACACTGTTCCCATGGAACATACATTCAAATTTAGAGGAAAGCAGTTTCACTTTCAAAATCCAATGCCCTGTAGACACAGTGAGTCATCACCTGTCTGGAGCTGTCTGTTTGAGGATTCAAATAGTTCTCTTTAGGAAGCTCTCACCTTTCATAATCAGTCAGTATGTGGGTCACTTACCAAAGGGCTCATTTTAATTAATTTATTTATTTTGGCATGTGTGTGTGTGTGTGTGTGTGCATGCGCGCTTAGTCACTTAGTCATGGCACTTCACTCATTTAGTGTCAGTGCCAAGTGGATAGCAAATCATCTGTTTCACATGAATAATTTAACTGCAAATTAAGAAAGAACAGTGGGACTAGAAGTTCATGGAAACTCTGGAGAAATGGTATTGACTATCCTCTTAGCTAAAGGGGGATGAGATTGTATTGTCCATCTTTATGTCCAATCACTATGTTTTAGAAAGCTCTATAAAAATAGTCATCTTCAAAATCTAATGTTTAGTACTAAGACACTATTCATGCAAATTCTGCTTTTATTTTGGAAATGACACTTTTGAAGAAAAATGTCTGGCTAGGACGAGACTGTGGCCGTTACAACAGGAATGTCTAACGGTAATGGAATGCATCCTGTTCAGCTTAATGACAATGGCAATATTCTTTTCAGTGCTTGTGTATATGGCATCCTGCTAAACTTACAAAGGTTTGATGAATTACCCATTCAGTGAATTAATAAAGTTTTCTGTTCATTTACTTATTTTAACAAAGATTTAATAAATGTCAACTATTATAGATGCCATGTCAAGTGCTAAAAATGCAAACAATAAATTAAGTAAATAAAACAGCTTTCTGTACTTATTTCATGTTTTAAGTGTTCTTTCTTGTCCTGAATGCACATTTAATAGGCTGTATGCTTCATCTTTTTCTGATTAGGTTCTTATAATGATCCTTTGAAGGATTTTGTACCATAGTTGTTGAGAAAAAAAGAACAAAGCTAGCAGTATCACATTCCCTAACTTTAGACTATATTATAAAGACACAGTAATCAAGACAGTATGGTATTGGCACAAAAACAGACTTATAGATCAATGGAATAGAACAGAGAACCGAGAAATAATATACCTGGAGTTATGGTCAATTAATCTGCAACAAAGAAGGAAAGAATGTATGATGGAGAAAAGACAGTCTCTTTAACAAGTAGTGCTGGGAAAACTGAGCAGCTACATGTAAAAGAATGAAATTAGAATATTTTCTCACATCACACACAAAAATAAACTCAAAGTGGATTAAATACCTAAATCTAAGACTGGAAACCATAAAACTCCTAGAAGAAAACATAGGAAGAGCACCCTTTGACATAAATTGTGGCAATATTTTTTTGGGATCTGTCTCCTAAAGCAAAGGAAACAAAAGCAAAAATAAACTAAATCCAATCAAACTTAAAAAGCTTTTGCACAGCAAAGGAAACCATCAGCAAAACAAAAAGGCAAACTACTAATTTGCAAATGATGTGGCCAATAAGAGAATAATATTCAAAATATGTAACTATCTCATACAACTCAATATAAAAAAAAAAACAAAAAACCTGATTAAAAATTGATCAGAGAACTTGAATAGACATTTTTCCAAAGAAGATATAGAGATGGCCAAAAGGCACGTGGAAAGATGCTCAACACTGTAATTATCAGAGAAGTACAAATTAAAACCACAATGGGATATCACTTCACACTTGTCAGAATAGCTATCAGTAAAGGTCTATACACCCCACTCTAGCACTCTTGCCTGGAAAATCCCATGGACGGAGGAGCCTGGTGGGCCGCAGTCCATGGGGTCGCTAAGAGTCGGATATGACTGAGCAACTTCACTTTCACTTTTCACTTTCATGCTTTGGAGAAGGAACTGACAACCCACCCCAGTGTTCTTGCTTGGAGAATCCCAGGGACAGGGGAGCCTGGTGGGCTGCCATCTATGGGGTTGCACAGAGTCGGACACGACTGAAGCGACTTAGCAGCAGCAGCAGCATAGATAACAAATGTTGGTGAGGACGTGGAGAAAAGGGAACCCTCATACACTGTTAGTGGAAATATAAGTTAGTGCAGCCACTGTGGAACACAGTATGAAACTTCCTCAAAAAATGAAAAATAGAACTACCAGATGACCCAGCAATTCCAGAAAAAAATGGAGACACTAATTTGAAAAGATACATGCACCTTGATGTTCATAGCAGCACTATTTACAATTGCCATGATATGGAAGTAACTAGAGAGAAGTGAAGTCTCTAAGTCGGGTCCGACTCTGTGACTCTAGGGACTGTAGCCCGCTAGGCTCCTCTGTCCATGGGATTTTCCAGGCAAGAATATTGGAGTAGGTTGCCATTTCAACAGAGAAATGAATAAAGAAGATGTGGTACGTATATACAATGGAATATTACTCAGCCATAAAAGTGAATGAAATGTTGTCATTTGCAGCAGCATGGATAGGTCTGGAGGGTATTATGACAGGTGAAATAAGATAAATACTGTATGACTTTACTTATAGGTGGAATTAAAAAATGTTTAAAAAATGTGTATAACAACAACAACAGCAACAAAAAGCTCACAGATAGAACAAACTAGTGGTTACCAGTAGGGAGATGGAAGGAGGGAGGAAAAGATAGGGGTAAGGGATTAAGAGACATAGATTATTATGCATGAAATGAATTGGCTACAAGGAAATTTTGCACAGCAGATGGAATACAGCCAGTAACTTTGAATAACTTTAAGTGGAGCATAATCTATAAAAAATTAAATCATTATGCTATACACCTGAAACTAAATACAAGATTGTAAATCAACTATGAAAAATGACAGTGAAAATGTCAGTTGCTCGATTGTGTTCAACTCTTTGCGACCCCATGGACTGTAGCCCTCCAGGTTCCTCTGTCCATGGGATTCACCAGGCAAGACTATGGGTATAGGTTGCCATTCTCTTCTTCAGGGAATTTTCCTGACCCAGGGATCCACCCAAGTCTCCTGGATTGCAGGCGGACTATTATATTTCAATTAAAAAAAAAAGATGAGAAAACAGTGATGAGCTTCAACCACATGGCTAGAAAGTGGCCAAGTTGGAATTTAAAGCAAGAAGTGAAGGTCTGGAGAGAAAGAATGAAACACAAGAAGCCAGAATGAACAGCAGGAATGAACCATCTGGGAAACGGTCAGTTTAATCACACCCAAGTTGAATGATAAAAAATAATTGATGAAAATTGACATGGATTGGAGGGGAGCTGAGGAGTAGGTATTGGGTCATGAAATTCTAAGATTAAAGAAAATTTAATATCAGAGAGCTGTGCTGACATGAGCAGGGAGCCCCTGTTGGAACCCAACAGGAAAGTTCTTGGTTTCCTCAAGGCCTGGGTTGCCTCAAGTTCTGGGCTTAGCAGAAATGGCTTATGGAGAGAAGTCAGACAGATGTGTGATTTTTTTTTTTTTTTTGCTTTCACAGACATTGACTTGGATGTGAAGGTTAAAGCTGCAGTACCCAGTATGTGAGTGAAAGAGGAGAAATCTGGATATATATTTATTTTTGATCTCTTGGCTCCTGGTTGTTTGAAAATGTAGGGTATCTTTCAGCTTGAGGATTCCAAACAACTTCATCATCAGCAATTTTTTTTGTGTGTGTGGCCAGCACCAAATAACCATCATCTTTCAAACTCTTTAATTGAAATTAAAATCATCAAGACATACTGCACATTGGGAATATATTGCAACTTGTGAATAAGTGAGGAGGATGACACAGCCAACCATATATTGTTCATAACCTTGGATTTTATAAGGTCATGAACAGAATTGGGTTGTAAAATGAAATGAAAGGGCCACTTCTGCCTTGCAATATTTTAAGTTTTATGACAGTGTTTATACGGAATCTGTCCAAATAAAAGGTGACCTCAAATCTAAGGCGAGGCCCCATTTTCCCTAGAAGAATCTCCAAAAATGTTTTAAGGGCAATGTGACTTTAAAAGCTTTTTGAACTATAGATGAATCAGTCAAATGTCTCCATGGGCTAGTCAGATTATTTGTTTACTCATGTTTAAAATGACACCTATGGAGTATTGATTTAAAACCATTGCTTTTTCACTCCCATCGTCTGTCACCCTGCTTTTTCCAAACTCTTTGCAGGTGCCTTGGACATCAGATTCTGACCCTGACCCTCCTCCTCCAGATGCTTTCTGAGTCATCACAGTGTTATGCAGGGCTTCTAACATCTCCGTTGCCCCTGTGAGTATCTGACATACAGCACTTTTGAATCCACATGAGATGCCAGTGTCGGAATTTTTATCCCAAGTCCCCATTCCTATTCATACTACATCAAACAGCCTTCCTCTTTTCATTTATCCTATAGCCCACTATCTCCACTCTAAATGTCTTGCTTTTTTTAAAAAAAAAAATTATTTTTAATTGGAGCAAAATGGATACTGGCTTTACAATATTGTGTTGGTTTCTGCCATACAACAACACGAACCAGCCAGAGGTATACATATGTCTGGGCTCCCCTGGTGGCTCAGACAGTAAAAAAATCTGCCTGCAATGCAGAAGACCCAGGTTTGATCCCTGAGTGTGGAAGATGCCTGGGAGAAGGGAAGGGCTACCCCCTCCATTATTCTTGCCTGGAGAAATCCGTGGACAGAGGAGACCATAGAGTTGCAATGAGCTGGACATGACTGACCGACTAACAGTACACAAATGTCTCCTGCCTCTTGAGCCTTCCTCCCACTTCCCACCCCATCCCACCCCTCTAGGTTGTCTCAGAGCACCGGGTTTGAGCTCCCTGAGTCATACAGCAAATGCCACTGCTATCTATTTTACATATGGTAGCGTGTACGTTTCAGTGTTACTCTCTCAATTCATCCCTCCCTCTCTTTCACCCTTTGTGTCCACAAGTCTGTTTTCTATGTCATGTCTCTATTGCTGCCCTGCAAATACATTCATAAGTACCATCTTTCTAGATTCTATATACATGTGTTAATATATGGTATTTGTTTTTCTCTTTCTGATTTACTTCATTTGGTTTTTAAATTGATTTTCAAAGGTTTGTTTACATGTAAGTAAAATCAGAACTGACATTAGGACACCTGTAATATTTTATGAATTATTTTGAATAATATTATTGAAATATTTCATTATTAATCAAAAAAGTATGAAAATAAGAAATGAAAAGAATGAGAACATGTTGATTTTTTAAAAATATATAACCATTGAAACACAAGTAAAAGCTCAACTTCCCCCTCACCATCTCTGAACTTCTCAAGTGTCCACAGAGTGGGTTGGACACAGATACCAAAATCTCATCCTCCCCAACTGCTGGGGAGATTACCAGAAGGAATGTAAACAGAGAAACCAACGTGTAGGCTGTAAACTAAGGAATGTTCCAGAAGCTGCTGGGCATTTCTGGCAGATTCAGTGCGGATGGGCCCGGCAGCAGCCCTCAGGGAGGACTCAGCCGGCCAGGCCCTGGGAGATGCACTTTAATCCCATCAATGCTGCCCACTCAGGAGCAGGCGCCCACAGCAGTGGAGACTCCGAGCCAGACGGGCGCAGATGGCCCTGCTGGGAGGACAGGTCTGCAGACTTGTAATGAGGACAGCTGCCTCCAGGAGCCTGGAAGACCCTGCTGGGGCTAATTCGTGGCTGCTCCGCCAAAGGGACAGGGGGTTGGCTGAATGACTGTGCCTCCAGCTTGGGCATCTTCCCCTGGGTCTCTGAATAGGTAGGATCAAACCAGAGTGAATCTCAGCTTTTCACTCCTTCCTCCCCTAAGGCCTGAGGTACACGGACCGCAGTCTCTTAGGGAGGCATTTGGTGTGAGCCAGGAGGATGATTCACCTGCTTCCACAGACCCCAGGAAGCCTGGGTCATTCATGAAAGACTTAGAGCTGATGCTTTCTGCCAAAACACATCCATGGGATGGGAGATTGAAGTGTTTCTAATTCCCAACCAGGTTTGTGAAAGAGCTGACAGTCCTCAAGAGGGACTGCTCTGATATCAGGAAAGATTGCATGAAGAGCAGAACAGGATTATTAAATTCAACACTGCCATGCCAGGAGAAGGGCAGATAATGTAGAAAATCGGATTAGGGAGAGAGAAGGTAAATTTGAAAAATTCTTTCTGAACTCAGAGGAAATGATGAAGATATAAAAATGAAGGTAGAAAAGAGAAATGGAAGATAAATCAATATTGCAAAGGGGTCAATGCTTCACACATTAATTTCAAAATTTAATGCAATTCTAATTAAAGTTCCAAGGGATATTTTTTGGAATTGGATAAAATTACAGGCATTCTTCTGGAAGAATAAATGAGTTGGAAAAGCTAAAAAGGATGGATGCTAGCAGTGATTGTAGTGAAGGACGACTGGCAGCGATGAAAACATTATACAGCCCAAATAATTAAAACAGAGATTAGTGCAAGAAAAGTTAGGTTTATTCAAACAAAACATAAACTCCAGAAATTGGCCTTTGTGTTTAGCATGTCACAAGCGTGGCATTTCAAATCAGAGGGACAAGGATGGATTGTTTACTAGATCATATTGTGAGAACTGTGAACTGTTTGAGGTCCTTTCATAACAAACACCCAGATGAATCCTGTTAGGTGAAAATTACTGCATATGAACATGTAACGAGACAACTAGGAAAATATCTGATCTCAGGATGAAGAAGGGCATTCTGGGAAGAAAGTAAAGGAGGAGGGTTTCCCTGGTGGTCTAGTGGTAAAGAATCCTCCTGCCAATGCAGGTTCCATATCTGCATTCCATATCTGGTCCAGGATGATCCTACATGCCCTGGAGCAACTAAGCCTGTATGCCACAACTACTGAGCCCTAGAGCCTGGGAGCCACACCACTGAAGCCTGTGTGCTAGTCTACTGAAGTCTGCTCACCCTAGAGCTTGTGCTCTGCAATAAGAGAGACCACTGAAATGAGAAGCCTGCACGCTGCAACTAGAGAGCAGTCCCTGCTCACCAAAACTAGAGGAAAGCCCACACAACCAAAAACAAATAACCTTTATATAAAAAAATAAAGCAAAGGAGATCATAAATTAAAAATTAAATGTTCTGTACATAAAAAAAATCTGGAATATGACTAAGGTGTCAATGATATCTTAAACATCATAGTTTAAATATTTGTGGTATTAATACATATGTCAGACCTCAGGCTACTACCCATAGAGAATATAATTGCATAAGAGACAACAGATGGACAAGCATCCAGAAAAGATGAAAACTCTGATTTGAAAAGGTGCAGTCCCTGCTCAACAAAACTAGAGGAAAGCCCACACAACCAAAAACAAATAACCTTTATATAAAAAAATAAAGCAAAGGAGGAGATCATAAATTAAAAATTAAATGTTCTGTACATAAAAAATCTGGAATACGACTAAGGTGTCAATGATATCTTAAACATCATAGTTTAAATATTTGTGGTAATAATACATATGTCAGACCTCAGGCTACTACCCATAGAGAATATAATTGCATAAGAGACAACAGATGGACAAGCATCCAGAAAAGATGAAAACTCTGATTTGAAAAGGTGCGTGTACCCCTGTGTTCATAGTGGCAGGACTCACACTCCTTCGGGAGAGCTTGTCTGTGGGAAACACTCCAGCACTAGAAGCCTCAGAAAACACAGCTCTTCTCTTAAGGACTTTGAAAAAACATGACTTGAAAACATTTTCTAGCCAGTCACGGGATAAACAGCAATTAAAAACTTTCAGAATGAGAGTATTAAAATACTGGCAGTAAAAGTAATTTAAGTATGATACGTAATATTAACTTAAAATAACTGTCACAGGAACAAAACCTCTAGAGCCCAGTTTCTCAAGCTCAATACTACTGGCCTTTGGTGTTTGGGTACTATCTGCTGTGGGCTCTGTCCCGGGCACCAGACAAGGCTGAACATCATCCCTGGTCTCTATTACTGGATGTCAGGAGCGACTGGGCAATCTGAAATGTCTGTAGGCATTGCCTCCTCGGGGCCCACATCACCTCGCCTTCTGCTGGTGAGAACAATTGCTCTAAAGCTAAATTATAAAATGTCCATGATTCAGTGAGGGGTAGGGTAGATTTTAGCTAAGTCTAACTCCCTGCCCCCCATCAACATCAATTTAAATTGGAAGGTAGCCAAATAGAGAGGAAGTAACAGCAGGCAGAAACCTGTTGTCTGCCTCAGGAATGATTTTAATAATATGGGTTAGCTGTAGACTTTTTATAATTAGATATTTTTGCTTGTTTGTTTGGCCATGTAGTATGTAGGATCTTAGTTTCTCCACTAGGGATTGAACTGGTACCCCCTGTATTCTAAGTGTGGAGTCTTAACCACTGGACTGACAGGGAAGTCCGATATGTTATAATTAGGGTAAAATGGATCTATATACTTAAAAATTTTTACAGTAACCATGAGGAGAATAAAGATGGATTGTAGCTTTTAAAGCACAAGAGGAAGAAAAAGGAACAATACAAATAAAACCCATAAAATTAAACACGGAAAAAAAGGAGCTGTCTAAAAGTCATAAGAACAAATGTATTTGTTCTAATAATAAAAATGCCTTACAGTGCCTTAGTAAAAGAAAAATGCTTTCAGTTGAGACTGAAACCCCCAATTGAATTATGTGTTATTTAAAAAAATTACCTAAAAAAGAAATTGACTCAGGTAGGCAAAAAATAAACAGATTAGCAAAGACAAATGTGGTTCATGTACTCATATGAGCAAGGGTGGTGATACATTAATGTTGGAAAAAGTAGATTTGAGGGCAAAAAGCTTTGAATGATATGACTTTCTATTGTTAAGGCATTATGTTCACAGTGATGATATAAGAATGGTAACCATAAGCCAAATAATACTATGTCAAAGTACATAGTCCACTCTTGCCATTTGACATGTGTGATAGACTAAACATTTGTCTCCCCTCTAAATTCATATGCAGAAATCCTAACCCTCAGTGTGATGCGATGGTGTTTGGAGGCGAGGCTTTTGGGAGGTGCTTGGGTTATGAGGGTGGGGCCCTTGGGAATAGCATTAGTGCCCACAGGGTTCTTTGCTCTCCTGGCAAGTGAGGACACAGAAGACAGTCATTTATGAAAAAGGAAGCTGACCCTAGAGAGACTGACTTGTGTGGCAGCATAATCTCAGACTTTCCAGTCCCCCAAATTGTGGGAAATAAATGTCTGTGATTGTTGATTGAGTATACCGCAACACAAAATAAAACGTTAATAAATAAATAAAAGTGAATTGAGACTAAAATAAAGAAAGAAAGCAAGAAAAAAGAGAAACGTCTGTTGTTTAAGACACCCAGTCTATGGCATTTCTGTTATAGCATCCCCAGCTGATAAAGCACCATGAAATGGTGATTCAGGGAGGCTCCAGGGAGCCACTAGTCTGGGAGAGAGGGACTCATGGATGGACTTGAACCCAGCCCACAGGCTGAAGCACCCAGCCAGCCCCCTCAGGCTCACTGCCAGCTAGCACTGGAGAGATGGTGGCCCTGGGTCTGGCCTCCTCCTGACAAATCTGTTCCCAGCTGTCCCGAGAATGCTCTCTCACTGAACAATCTCCCTGTCCTCTCTTCCCAGAAAGACAACCACAGCACCTTCCACACACCAGTATCTTCCTGTGACTTCCACCCTCTTCTTAAGTCTCAGGGGAGTCAATGAACTAGTCTCCCAAATCCATCTCTTCTCACTTCCTTTTCCAAAGTAAATCACAATTCACTGCCGTGGCTTCCAAGATCCCAGGTCTCTACTAGACATTCAGTCCCCTGTGGTCCTTTGCTCCCTCTACTCCTGCCAGCCTGGCTCTTTCTATGTCTCTAATTTAAACAGATCTTTTTAACTTTGAACTTGACTGTCCCATTGTGTACAACACTCAGCATGTACTCTGCAGCTCTGTGTGTTCTAAATTCTCTGCTCAAATGCCAATGCTTAGTTAATGTAGTTTGTGTGTGTGTTAGTCGCTTGGTCATTTTCGGCTCTTTGCGACCCCATGGACTGTAGCCTACCAGGCTTCTCTGTCCATGGAATTCTCCAGGCAAGAGTACTGGAATGGGTTGCCATTCCTTTCTATAGGGCATCTTCCTGACCCAGGGATTGAACCTAGGTCTCCTGCATTGCAGGCAGATTCTTTACCATCTGAGCTACCAGGGACATATGCAAATGTAATTAAATTCCACTGTCATGAAGACATCGATCCTCTAAAATACTCTTAAAAATAAGTCTACAAATGCAAAGGAGCCCTTCAAGTATCATTAAGCTAAGGTCATTCTCTCAGTATATTACTGCATCATCTGCAACAAAATACATTTTAGTCTCACGCAGCATCTTTGGGCCAGTGAACAGAGCTTTTTGAAAAACACATGAAGGTGTTAGAAGCTGTCATCAATGGGCCCGCTGTCTACCATTTAAAGTAAAAGTGAATTCACCAAAACTATTAGGCTTGAGGTGATTTTGCATTTGTGTGGTAGTTTGCACAACTGTAGTCATCTCACACACTAGTAAAGTAATGCTCAAAATTCTCCAAGCCAGGCTTCAACATTGTGTGGACCATGAACTTCCAGACGTTCAAGCTGGTTTTTAAAAAGGCAGAAGAACCAGAGATCAAATTGCCAACATCTGTTGGATCATGGAAAAAGCAAGAGAGTTCCAGAAAAACATCTATTTCTGCTTTATTGACTATGCCAAAGCCTTTGACTGTGTGGATCACCATAAACTCTAGAAAATTCTTAAACAGATGGGAATATCAGACCACCTGACCTGCCTCTTGAGAAATATGTATGCAGATCAGGAAGTAACTGGACATGGAACGACAGACTGGTTCCAGATCGGGAAAGGAATAAGTCAAGGCTGTATATTGTCACCATTTAACTTATATACAGAGTACATCATGAGAAACGCTGGGCTGAGTGAAGCACAAGCTGGAATCAAGATTGCTGGGAGAAATATAAAAAACCTCAGATATGCAGATGACACTACCCTTATGGCGGAAAGCAAAGAAGAACCTAAAGAGCCTCTTGATGAAAATGAAAGAAGAGAGTGAAAAAGTTGGCTTAAAGCTCAACATTCAGAAAACTAGGATCATAGCATCTGGTCCCATCACTTCATGGGAAATAGACAGGCAAACAGTGGAAACAGTGACAGACTTAATTTTGGGGGGCTCCCAAATCACTGCAAATGGTGACTGCAGCCAATAAATTAAAAGACTTTGACTCCCTGGAAGAAAAGTTATGACCAACCTAGACAGCAGATTAAAAAGCAGAGACATTACTTTGCCAGCAAAAGTCCATCTAGTCAAGGCTATGGTTTTTCCAGCAGTCATGTATGGATGTGAGAGTTGGACTATAAAGAAAGCTGAGCACTGAAGAATTGATGCCTTTGAACTGTNAGATAGCATATTAAAAAGCAGAGACATTACTTTGCCAATATAGGTCTGTCTAGTCAAGGCTATGGTTTTTCCAGTCGTCATGTATGGATGTGAGAGTTGGACTATAAAGAAAGCTGAGCACTGAAGAATTGATGCTTTTGAACTGTAGTGTTGGAGAAGACTCTTGAGAGTCCCTTGGACCTCAAGGAGATCCAACCAGTCCATCCTAAAGCAGATCAGTCCTGGGTGTTCATTAGAAGGACTGATTTTGAAGCTGAAACTCCAATATTTTGGCCACCTGATGTGAAGAGCTGACTCATTGGAAAAGACCCTGATGCTGGGAAGGATTGAAGGCAGGAGGAGAAGGCGATGACAGAAGATGAGATAATTGGATGGCATCATCGACTCGATGGACATGGGTTTGGGTGGACTCTGAGAGCTGGTGATGGACAGGGAGGCCTGGCGTGCTGCGGTTCACGGGGTCTCAAAGAATCGTCGGACACGACTGAGCGACTGAACTGAACTGAACTGAAATTTTCATATCAGATCATAGTTATTACAAGTATCTCAAAATGTTGTTTACTCTTAAGTTCAGACTGTCAATAGTTACAGACTTGCTTCTAGATCTTGATATAAAATATATTTCTCCCAGTCTATTTCTCCCAGCCTACTGTTTTACTTAGTTTGGCATAAGGTATTTTTGTCTTATAGAAATTTTAAATTTTGACATAACTAGAATAACCAGTCTTTTCTTTTGTGGCTGTTGCATTTTGTGTCTTTCTCAAGAGGCTCTCACCTGCATCACTGTCATAATCATATCTTTCTACATTTTTTCTGACGTTTGTTTGACTTATTTTAAAGGTTGTTTTTAATTTATCTGAAATTTGTTTTTGTGTATGATTTGAGGTAAGAGTCTCCATTTATTTATTTTCCCAATGGTGATCCAGTTGATTCAACACTGCTTATATTTTCTTTGCTCATTTAAATGGCCATCTTTATCTTATACAAAATTCACATATCCCTTAACTTAATAAGCATCGATTGAATTCCTACTCTGCCAGGCACTACTCTAGGCAGATGGACAGCAATGGCAAGACAGACAAAGGAAAGCAGAAAAATAAAAGTGTAAAATAAGATGAAAGTGCAGAATTACATGATCAATTTTGACAACAAATACAACTGGATTAAATTTCCCTATTTTAAAAGAAGGACTCTTGTTTTAGGTCAAAAAACATAAATTCAATTGTACTCTAGTTCAGGAATAGTCAAATGAATCAGAGGAATGTACCAGAAAGCCTAGAAGCAGATCCTAACAGTGGGCCATAAGGTGAGTGCCCTTTCAGAAGGTGGAGTAAAAGAACGAAAAAGAATTAGTTAACACATAACATGGAGGGAACTGGTAGACTACTTGTAGGGGAAAAAAGCTAGATCCTTATCTCACTCTCATCAAAATAAATTCTCAATTGCCAAACGAGTTTAAACTACTAAGTTTTAGAAGAACCAGAAGGACCTACGGGCAAACACTTGTCTGATTTTGTAGCGAGGAAGGTGTTTCTATGCACAATTGTTTAGAAGAAAACAGAGGGAGAGAATGACAGATCTGAAAACATAAAAATGAAACCATTATGTAAATCAAAATATCATAAATAAAATTAAAAATCAACCTGCAATCTAGGAAACTAAGAAATAGTGTTTGTACCATACCCGACAGAGTGCAGGTATAAGTCTACAAATCAATAACAAAATCTGAAAATCCCATTAGAAAAATGAGCAGGGAACATAAAAATGAAGTTTATGATCAAAAACTACAAACAGCAAATAAATACTTGAAACAACATTTCACCATCACTAGTAATCAAAGAAATTCAAATTAAAACAATGAAACATGTATTTTGCTTGTCATCTTAGCCAAGCTTTTAAAAAATCACAGCGCTTAGAGTTGGCAAAGGCTGAGTGGAAAGGAACCTCTTTTGCTCTATGAGGTTCCTTTGAGTAAGAATTGTCACAACCACTCTGTAAGGCAATTTATTTATATGGATCAAAGGCTGTAAAATGTCCATACCCTTTGATGTAGCAATTCCATTTATAACAATTTCTCTTAAGGAAATAATTAGAGATGTGTGCAAAGATTTATTTCCAAGGAGGTTCCTAGAAGTGTTGTACACAATAACAAAAAAATAAAAACCAACCAAAAATGGAGACAATTTTTTTTACAATCCTCTACACTAGGTGATTTGTTGAATAAATCATATTAGACTCATATGATGGAATGCTATGAGGTCATTAAAAATCACATCTCCAATCATATTTCATTTTAAGGTATGATGCCCATAGTGTAAAGTCAAGTAAAAATAAAAAGAACACTAGACTGCATCGATCATGTGATAAATCACAAATAAGTCTGTTCAATTATACAACACGTACCTCCCACCTCTACCCACCTCCAACTTTCTGCTGCTTCTGCCAGGTCTCTCCAGCTCAGCCTTCTCTCCTGGCGTCTTTACCCCTCCCTAAGGATATCCCTACTTTTGCTGGTCACTGCCCCTCTCAGCAGGCACCTTTTTCCCCCGGGGGCTTCCAATATCTCCAGCCAGATCCATCGTCAATGCACTGAAATTTTCTATACCAAAATGTAGTTGGGATTTGGCAATTTGAAATAGCCAGCTGAAAAGAAGAGTTTATGGGTTGACGTGACCAAACCGTTGGAAGCAGAGAGGTGTACTTGGATGGAAGAAATGACCAGAACCAGGACTGTGACTGCCCTCCAAGCCCTCCCTTACCCCACTTCTCACCTCTGCTTCCCCTGATGCCTGGTCTCTGCTCTGTCCTACACAGACTGAGCTCTCCCACAGGGGTGGGGAGGTTGTCACCAGTCATTTCAAGGATCATGTCACATGCCTTTGCTTTCAATTGACTCCTTCCCTTAGTTCCAAATTCTCAGAGAAGCTTCCTGAGGCTGGACGTATGTGGCTATCAGGTTGAACCCTGTGATCGGCAGTTTCCACATAAACTGCAGGGCTGGACACAAAGATGAAGTGGTTTTCCAGAATAAGGAAAGGCTGGAAGGCAGATCAAACTCCTCTCTCTCAGTGAAGTGCCAACAGAATGCTGCTGTGTCCCCAAGGTCTTATGGGAATTTTAGTGACATGCTCCTTTTTATTTTTGCTGCAGTCCCCTGTATCCTTCCCAGGTATATACACAGGAGTGCGTGGGGCTGGGCCATGAGAAAATCTGAGTTAGAACCTAGGAGATGCTCAGCCTCATCTCTTCCATGTGGTCCCAAGGTTTTGTAACTAGCTATCATTCATTGCATGCCTCCTGTATGCCACCTCATGCAAAGAGTTGACTCGTTGGAGAAGACCCTGATGCTGGGAGGGATTGGGGGCAGGAGGAGAAGGGGACGACAGAGGATGAGATGGCTGGATGGCATCACGGACTCGATGGACGTGAGTCTGAGTGAACTCCGGGAGATGGTGATGGACAGGGAGGCCTGGCGTGCTGCGATTCATGGGGTCGTAAAGAGTCAGACACAGCTGAGCGACTGAACTGAACTGAACCGAACTGTATGCCAAGCACTCCCCAAGTATTTAGTGTCCACAACCAGCCTGGCCAGCTCAGCAAGTGGGGGGTACAAAGGCAGACACACCTGTCAGTACGTTCCCTATTATTTAAGTGTCCAGCAGTCTCAATAATAGGATCTGGTGGCTCAATCTTAAGGCCTCTATCCCCATCCCTCCTGAATTATTCAGAAGTCCTAGTTGCTCATGGAGTCAAAAGAGGTCAAACTTACTTCCAGGCACCAATAGAGAAAGAAACAGGACGCCCCTTCCAGCTGAAGGCTGGTCCTGCCTGCAGAGTGGAAACCTGGCCACCAGCAGGTCTGCATACTGCCAGCATCCCCTGGGCATCCAGGGTCCTAGGGCTTTTATTACGCATATGTGCCCCCGCACGTGCTTGCATGCATGCTAAGTTGCTTCAGTCGTGCCCGACTCTTTGTGACCCTGTGGACCACAGCCCACCAGGCTCCTCCTCCTGTCCATGGGATTCTCCAGGCAAGAATACTGGAGTGGGTTGCTATGCCCTTCTCCAGGGGATCTTCCTGACTTAGGGATCAAGCCCACATCTCTCATGTCCCCTGTATTGGCAGGCAAATTCTTTATCACTAGCACCACTTGGGAAGACACACACACACACAGAATGTCTCGCTACCTCTCAGTAAGCTTGCTCAGTTGCCACATACATACCTCATTATGTGTATTGTTATCTTGCTTCATTCTCTCCACCACTAATGAGTTGGACACCGCTATTATCTCCCCCTTCTAGGTTAGGAAGCCGGGGCATGGACCCAAGCTCACTTGCACGTCTGTGGTGGAGCCAGCATTCAGACCAAGCCCCGCCTGTCTTGGAGTTCACACATGCCAAGGGGTCCCTACCTCGCTGCCTCTTCTGTCAGGGTAAGTGTTCTCCCAGGAGGCACTCGAGTGCTGGGAGAAGTGCTGATGGCCCTCTGCCACCAGTTCATCAGATATGCTAGAGCATGGCTGGATCCCAGGGCTGGACACAGCTCAAGCAGAAGCCAGGAAGCCCTAGGAAAGCTGCATATGCGCCTAAAGGGAAAAAGCTTGGAAGAAACAGTACGGTGCTAATATTATTTATTGCTTGATGTTGAGGTCGTGGATCATTTTAATTTTCTTCTTTATGCCTTTCTGTATTTTCCTGGTTTCCAACAATAAACTCGGATTACTTTTATCGTTCTAATAACACTAAAGAATATATCAAGATATACGTATGTTTAATTTTAGCTAAAGTGTCTGCACCCTAATACTAATGCTAGTGATTTTCTGCATCTTCCACATTTCAACAGTGTCCTTGAAAAGAACCTACATGTCATTCTATCTCATTGTCTGTCTGCCTGCCTCAAAGACACATATTTATATCGAAAGCTCTAACTTAGTCTCTGCCTTCCTTGTGTTGGAATGATGGCCTGAACCCTCAGCAAATGAGAGCCAAGCAGCCTCTCAGCCAGGCACCACTGCCCATCCACAGACTGTTTTCACAGGCCCGATGGGGCAGGTGTCATCATCTCCTTTTAACAGATGAGAAAACAGGTTGAAGGACATTGTCACCTGCTCAGTTTCAACTTGTGAGCTCTGGCTTTCTATTACTCCTGACGTCCAAGGCGAAATCAGCCATCAGTGAAGGTGGGATACAGGGATACATCACAGCCCCATGATTAGGGGCCTTGATTGTGGAGTCAGCACACCTGAGTTCAAATTCTGACGCTGTCGTTACAAGTAGCATGACCTTCTCCACTTTCTCAGCTGTGCAATGCAGTAGTGAAAGGTACCTTCTTCATGGGACTACTGCAAGGAATAAAAGAGACAAGAGCCTTCACACCTCTGGGATGGCTGTAATTTTTAAAATTTTTATTGAGGTATAATTGACCCATAACATAATAGTTTCAGTTATACAGTGTAATGATTTGCTCTTTGTAAGTATAATGAAATGTTCACCATGGTGTGCTTTGCACTTAGAGCTCAGTTGTGTCCAACTCTTTGCGACCCCATGGACTGTAGTCCACCAGCCTCTTCTGTCCATGGGATTTTCCAGGCAAGAATACTGGACTGGGTTGCCATTTCCTATTCTGGGGGAATCTTTCCAACCCAGAGATTGAAACTGCGCCTCTTAGATCTCCTGCATTGGAAGGCTGATTCTTTACCGCTGTCCCACTTGATCACCATGATAAGTCTAGTTAATATCTGTCAGCACACAAAGTTATGAAATGATTTCATTTTTTTCTTATAATGAAGACTTTTAAGATTTATTCTCTTAGCAACTTTCAAATGTGCAATACAGCCTTACTAACTAGAGCTACCAAGGTGTAAGTTACATCCCCAGAACTCATTTATTTTGTAACTGAGAGTTAGTCCCTTTCAATGCCCTTCAGTAATTTTTTCCTCATGAAAATAACAAGTGAAAAGGATGTACCCTGAACTTCTGAGGGTTCAGAAGTCTGAACCCTCACACACTGCTGGTGGGAATGTAAAACGGTGTAGCTGCTTTGGAAAACAATTTGACCATTCCTCAAAAATTTAAACATAGTATTACCATATGACCCACAATTCCATTCTAGGATATCTATCAAAAGAACTGAAAATGGATGTTCAAATAAAACCATGGACACCCATGTTCACAGCAGCACTATTCATAATAGCCCAAAGCTAGAAATACCCCAAATGTTCATCAGCTGATGAATGGACAAATAAAATGTGGTATATCCATATGTGAGTGAAAGTCGCTCAGTCGTGTCCAACTCTTTGTGACCCCATGAACTATACAGTCCATGGAATTCTCCACGCCAGAATACTGGAGTGGGGAGCCTATCCCTTCTCCAGTGGATCTTCACAACCCAGAAATCAAACTGGGGTCTCCTGCATTGTATTCAGATTCTTTACCAACTGAGCTACCAGAGAAGCCCATATATCCATATGATGGAATATTATTTGGCCATAAAAAATGAAGTGCAATTTATGCTACACTATGAATGAGCCTTGAAACCATGGTAAGTTGAAGAAGTCAGAACATAGATGCTCATATAATGTATGATTCATTTCCATGAAATAGCTAGGATGGATAAGACCCAGCAGACAGAGAGCAAAGTGGCTGCCAGGGGCTGAGGTGGGGGTGTGGTGCAGGGAATGGAGAGTGACTACTTAATGGATATGGATGAAACAAAAGTTTCATCCTTTTGTAGTGATGGAATATCTTAGAATCTGATCTAGGTAATGGTTGCACATTATAAATGTACCAAATGCCACTGTACTGTACACTTTAAAACAATTTTATGCTATAGGAATTTTTTCTCAATAAAAAGCAAGAGGAAAAAAGTGAAGTCTGTACTATTGAACCTGGCATATAGTAAGTGCTCATGTATTAGGTTGGCCAAAAATTTCCTTTGGTTTTTAAGTAAAATAAAAGACACATTTTGATTTTCACCAAGAACTTTATTGAACAATGTACTCACTGTTTTGTTCTACTACCTTCTACCGTTTTTTGGGCAACTTCATAATTCCATCTTCCCCCAAATTTTTATTTTTTTGAGCAAAGAACAGTTCCAGGTGACTTCTACAGTCTTACAGGGAATTGAAATTTTTTTCATCAAAAGAATTTTGTAAACACCAAAATAAATGGAAATTCGAAGGTGTGTTGTCTGATGAATACAGCAGATGAATCAGAATTTCCCAGCCAAGCTGTGAGTTTTCGCCTGGTCATCAAAGAAACATCGGTCTTGCATAATCCTGATGGAAGATTATGTGTTTTCCATTGACTAATTCTAAATGATTTTTGCTGAGTGCTGCTTTCAAATGGTCTAATGGGGAGCAGTACTTGTAGGAACTAATCATTTGGTTTTCCAGAAGCAGCTCATAATAGATGACTCCCTTCCAATCCCACCATATAAACAACATCACCTTCTTTGGATGAAGACCACCATTTGGTATGGTTGCTGGTGGTTCCTTTTGCTTGCCCCGTGATCTCTTCCATTGCACATTATTTTACAGTATCCACTTTTCATCACCTGTCACAATTTGCTTTAAAAATGGAACGTTTTCACTACCTTTAAGTAAAGAATTGTATGCAAGAATATGGTCAAGAAGGTTTTTTAAGTTAAATTTATGTGGAACCCAAACATCGAAGTGATTAACATAACCAAGCTGGTGCAAATGATTTTCAAGGCTTGATTTGGATATTCTGAGTATGTCGGCTGTCTCCCGCATGGTATAACGTTGATTGTTCTCAGTGTCTCAATTTGATCACTATCAGCTTCAACTGGTCTGGCCGACCGTGGAGCATCATCCAATGAGAAATCTCCAACATGAAACTCAGCAAAACACCTTTATTTATTTATTTATTTTTTTATTGAAAGATAATTGCTTTACAGAATTTTGTTGTTTTCTATCAAACCTCAACATGAATCAGCCATAGGTATACATATATTCCCTCCCTTGTGAACCTCCCTCCCATTCCTGCCCCATCCCACTCTCTAGATTGATACAGAGCCCCTATTTGAACTTCCTGAGCCATATAGCAAATTCCCGTTGGCTATCTATTTTATATATGGTAATGTTAGTTTCCATGTTACTCTTTCCATACCTCTCACCCTCTCCTCCCCTCTCCCCATGTCTATAAGTCTATTCTCTATGTTTGTTTCTCCATAGCTGCCCTGTAAATAAATTCTTCAGCACCACTTTTCTAGATTCTATATATATGCATTAGAATATATTTATCTTTCTCTTTCTGAGTCCCTTCACTCTGTATATGATTCTAGTTTCATCCACCTCATCAGAACTGACCCAAATGTGTTCCTTTTATGGCTGAGTAATATTCCATTGTGTATATGTACCTCAACTTCTTTATCCAGTCATCTATTGATGGACAGCTAGGTTGCTTCCATATTCTAGCTATTGTAAATAGTGCTGCAATGAACAATGGGATACATATGTCTTTTTCAATTTTAGTTTCCTCAGGGTATATGCCTAGGAGTGGGATTGCTGGGTCATATGGTGGTTTTATTCCTAGTTTTTTAAGGAATCTCCATACTGTCTTCCATAGTGGCTGTATCAGTTTACATTCTCATCAACAATGCAAGAACATTCCCTTTTCATCACACCCTCTCCAGCATTTATTGTTTGTAGACCTTTTGATGATGGCCATTCTGACTGATGTGAGGTGATATCTCATTGTATGATATCTCATTTCTCTAATAATGAGTAATGTCGAGCATATTTTCATGTGTTTGCTAGCCATCTGTATGTCTTCTTTGGGTTTATTTCTGGGCTTTCTTCTATGTCCTCTTGTTTAGGTCTTTTCCCCACTTTTGGATTGGGTTGTCAGTTCTTCTGGCATTGAGTTGTATGAGCTGCTTGTATATTTTGGAAATTAATGCTTTGCAGTTGTTTCATTTGCTATTATTTTCTCTCATTGTATGGGCTGTCTTTTCACCTTGCTTATAGTTTCCTTTGCTGTGCAAAAGCTTTTAAGTTTAATCAGGTCCCACTTGTTTACTTTTGTTTTTATTTCCATTACTCTAGGAGGTGGGTCATAGAGGATCTTGCTTTGATTTATGTCATCGAGTGTTCTGCCTATGTTTTCCTTTGAGAGTTTCATAGTTTCTGATCTTACATTTAGGTCTTTAATCCATTTTGAGTTCATCTTTGTGTATGGTGTTAGGAAGTGTTCTAGTTTCATTCTTTTACATGTAGCTGTCCAGTTTTCCCAGCACCATTTATTGAAGAGGCTGTCTTGTCCCATTGTATATTCTTGCCTCCTTTGTCAAAAATAAGGTACCCATAGATGCATGGGTTTATTTCTGGGCTTTCTATCTTGTTCTATTGGTCTATATTTCTGTTTTTGTGCCAGTACCATACTGTTTTGATGACTGTAGCTTTGTAGTATAATCTGAAGTCAGGAATGTTGATTCCCCCAGCTCCATTCTTCTTTCTCAGGACTGCTTTGGCTATTTGGGGTCTTTTGTGTTTCCATATGAATTGTGAAATTTTTTGTTCTAGTTCTATGACAAATGCCATTGGTAATTTGATAGAGATTGCATTGAATCTGTAGATTGCATTTGGTAGTACAGTCATTTTCACAATATTGATTCTTCTGGCCCAGGAACAAGGAATATCTCTCCATCTGTTTATGTCATCTTTGATTTCTTTCATTAGTGTCCTATGATTTTCTGTGTACAGTTCTTTTGTCTCCTTAGGTAAGTTTATTCCTAGCTATTTAATTCTTTTTGTTGCAGTGGTAGCTGGGACTGATTCCTTAATTTCTCTTTCTGATTTTTCATTGTTAGTATATAGAAATGCAAGTGATTTTTGTATATTGATTTTGTATCCTGCAACTTTGCTAAATTCACTGATTAGCTTTAGTAATTTTCTGATACTATTTTTAGGGCTTTCTATGTACAGTATCAAGTCATCTGCAAACAGTATACTTGTTCTTTTCTGATCTGGAGTCCTTTTATTTCTTTTTCTTCTCTAATTGCTGTAGCTAAGACTTCCAGAACTATGTTGAATAACAGTGGTGAAAGAGGACACCTTTATCTTGTTCCTAATCTTAGGGGGAATGCTTTCAGTTTTTCACCATTGAGAAGAATGAGCAAACCACTTTTGACACATTCAATCAGTCCCAACACCTTCTCCATACATTGCACAAAATCTATTTTTGCATTTCAGTTGCATTTTTACCTTTCTTGAAGTAATAAAGCCTAATATGCTAAAAAAAAAAAAAAAGTTGCTTTTTTCCCATCTTCAATGTTAAAACAGCTATACAAACATTGACCAATTTTGATGTTTTTTTTTTTTTAAAACACACACCGGTATGACAGCTGTCACAATACAATCTTACAAAATTGTTTCGAATGAAGTGAAAGACAACTAAGCACTGCTAGAAGCATCTTATGGGAAAAACTGAGTGAACCTTTTGACCAACCCAGTAATAGGCAGAACGTTTCCGATTGTGGAGACGCCAACACTGAGCCCTGAGCAGCCTGCTGCCACCAGAGACTGGACCGGAGAGGGTGCAAAGGGGCTCTCAAGCACCAAGGCCCCAGCCCCAAACCCCAGCTGAGCCATAAGGACCTCGGGGGCTCAGTCTGCATCCCAGGTCAGCCCGAGGCTGACAATAGTGAACAAGCCCGGCAGTATCTTTGCCAGCTTCTGTCACATTCCCCTAGCAAAACCCTGCCCTGTAAATCTCACCCACGGCAGGAAAGAACTCAAAGAAAGAAGCAGGGCCTTGTCCCAATGGTCCCAGTACCTGAATCAGAGCCAGCCTGACCAGTCACCTTGCACTCTGCTGGGAGAGGCAACACCTGAGCAAGAGGTCACCCCAGGCTTGTCTCACCGTGTCAGATGCTCTAGAGATGCTTATTCAAGATAAGCCCAAGAATCTGTGCTCCCAAGAGGAGCACAGGGCGGAGCCTAGGAGAGGGAGATGGAGAGGGGCAAAAGGGGAACTTGGTAGAGGACTTGAAGCTTGTTCCCGGCATGGCCAAACTCCACACCTCAGCACTGTTGCTGTTCGTTGTCCAGGCGCTAAGTCGTGTCTGACTCTTTGCGGCCCCGTGGACTGTAGGCACCAGGCTTTCCTGTCCTTCGCCATCTCCCAGAGCTTGCTCAAACTCATATCCGTTGCTTCAGGGTCTTTATATCTGAGCGTGGTGATGATACAATGTCTCAGTCTTCCATCCCATCCTACCCCAGGACAATGGGAAGGCGATGTAGAGGGGGAATGAAGTGAACCATACAACCAAGGTCATCTTTCACTGCCTCCTCAGTTCAGTTCAGTCACTCAGTCATGTCCGACTCTTTGCAACCCCATGGACTACAACATGCCAGGCTTCCCTGTCCATCACCAACTCCCAGAGCTTGCTCAAACTCAGGTCCATCGAGTCGGTGATGCCACCCAACCATCTCATCCTCTGTCATCCCCTCCTCCTCCTGCCTTCCCTAAACAGAACTGAGCATTACGTGAGGACCCATTAGAAACTAGCTTATCCAGAAGAGTGGTCCCCTCCCCTCCCAGGACCTTGAAGCCCAGGCAGCCTACAGTTAATTGGAGGCTGAGCTTGCCTCCTTCCTTCCTTCCAGGCCCACTGCCCCTTTCTGCAAAGAGAAACTTAAGATATTAAAATGGAAGTATCCCCTCCCCCAGCCCCCCCCCCATGAGAAGTGGGCTTGATACAGTTGGTTACACACGGGCTCTGCGCTATTGAAGGGGGCATTCTATCATTAAGGGCTCAGGTCCAGCACTAAGTAAGATGGAAATGTGGACTAACGATCAAATCTCCTGGTGTTACTACTGTAGCAAAGGAAAACTGGATTAAAAAATTTATTAGTAAGAAAAATTTAAAAACGCCTGAAAAAAGGGAATCAGAATCAATGAATGCTTCTACTTTAAAAATAGGTAAGAACAGCAAAACATTGAGGAAAGAACCCAAAGATGACCTAGAAAAATGGATAGAGACCTTTCATGTTCAGAGACTGGAAGACTTAATATAGTCAAGATGTCAATTATCAAACTGATCTATTGATCTAACTAAGAGATGTGTATAAGAGACCACCTTGAAAAGGACAAGATTTCTTCCTGTTCAATTAACCTGCACATGGGAGGCAGAGGCGGTGGGGGCATCAGGGAGTAAGGAAGAGAAAAACCCTGCGTGACTTCCTCCTTGGCTCTAAGATGAGGGAGAGCCTGCAATTCTGCCCCCAGGAGCCAGAAGCCCTTTTCCTACCTGTGATAATCGGAAGGGTGTGTTTTCTTTCATTTAAACTCTCCCAAACTTAATTTAAAGTTTCTCTCTCCTTTAAATAAGTCCTGGCTGCAGAGTGAACAGCGATGAGCTGCCAAAGGGAAGTGGAAGGGGAGACAGGATTGCCTGTGAGGATATTGCTGCTGCTTAAATGAAAAACTGTGTCCCTTGAGAGGACAAAGGTTGAGAGGGCGGGTGGGGAGCAGCCCTGGGGCTTGGAGGGGGAGCACAGTGGTGGTGGTGGGGAGGGGCAGAGGCTCTCAAGGGACCAGGCAGGCCCAAGGATTCTGAGCAGTGCCCCCCACTCCCCTCCCAGCTCCCTCCTCTGCTAGGCGCAGCCACCTTCACGGGGCCATGTGCCTCCACAGCGGGGCATGCCTGCTACCCCTGCTGCCACCACCTCTAGCCTGCTCAAGACATCACACTGGAGGGTCCAGATTCTGCCCTAGCCACCCAGTGCCTACGAAGAAAGGACTTCTTCCAGGTAAACCAAGAGAGGAGGGGAGGGGAGGGCCAGTGCCAGGGCGTCTGCAGGGCCTCACACCTCACCTGCGCTCTCTCAGATGCCTCCAATGTGCAGATGTATATGTCCTTGGAAGGGAAACATGATCAGACCATCAGCAGGGCCGAGGCATGAGGTTACTACGCGAGGGTGGGCAGGTGCCATCACTCTCTGGGCCTCAGCTGCATCTAAATAAGGCCACCATGAGTATCTGTTGGCTTTTGATTTCCCCAGACCCATTTTCTAACATCGTCTGGGTAGAGGCGGGCTGAAAGCACTTCTCCCACATGGAGGACCGTGTTGTGGTGTTGTTCAGTCGCTCAGTCATGTCCGACTCTTTGCAACCCCGTGGACTGCAGCACGCCAGGCTTCCCTGTCCTTCACTATCTCCCAGAGCTTGCTCAAACTCACGCCCATTGAGTTGGAGATGCCATCCAACCATCTCATCCCTGTCGCCACTTCTCCTCCTGACCTACTGTCTTGCCGGGAAGAAAATCCAGGTGACTGCCTTCTGGTCAAGACGATGAGCTTGTCTCCTTCCTCCTGAGACCAGCACGGGGGGTGCGGGAACCCCACTCACCCTCCCCTGTGATTCTTGGGAGGCTGCCACTGCTGAGGGGACAGTGGAGGTCAGTCCTGACCCCAGCTGCACACCCCGCACTGTGCGGACACCATACTCCCCTCAGCTTGACCCCTCGCAACATCCTTCATCCCCTCCTGCTCCTGCGGCCAATTCTCACGTCCCTCTCGAGTCAGAGAACCTCAGAGACTCGCAGCCAATGCCCCTCTGCCATGTCTGCTCCTTTCAAACAAGAGCCAGATTGGCCCAGACGCCCTGGGTGCTCCATCTTCGTGTGAGGGTCTTCACCTCTCACGGCTCGGGCGATGGCGTGATGAGTGGAGGTCAAGAGGCGGAGGGCAAGGCGCTCACGTCAGGTTTGCTTTGCGAGAGGCTGGGCTGTGCCCCCCCGACCGTCACCCCGCAAACGCTCTCACCGCCGCTAATTGCCGCTCACCCCGCCTCTCACAGAAGCGGGGCCCTCTGTGTTCTTGACTGCTCAGCTGTGTCTTCCCTTTGCAGTCCTTCAAAGGCCTCCTCCAGCTTTGTTGTGTCCTGCAGAGATCTCATTAGTTTCTGCTGTCTCCCTCGGAGCGCAATCGGAAGGCTCCGCTCACCTTCGCGTCCTCGCGTCTTCTCCTCCTGACTCTGATGCGCTGGCGATACTGTCCCGGTCTGGGGAGGGCCGTGGTGGCATGGAGAGCCTCAGCAGGGCTCCAGGAGCCCCAGCTTTCTCGTGGACAAGCCTCTGTCTCCCCAGCCTCTGTCTTTCCATCTGTAAAAACATGGGCCAGCGTCTCATCCAGATCTCTTCCTTGGGGATGGGGGGAGCAGGGGTGTGTGCCCTCCAGCAGAGAGACTGAGGAGCAGGCTGAGTCCAGGAGCCGGGTTTTCCCAGGACTGTTGACTACACCTCCTAAAGGCCTGCCTGCCTCCAGTCTTACCAGGTTCCTCTCGTCCTCCAGTTTCCACACCTAGTGGTTCCTCTCTCTCTCTCTCTCTCTCTCTCTCTCTCTCTCTCTCTCTCTCTCTCTCTTTCTCTCTCTTCCTTTCCTTCAGATCTCCCAGGAGCTTCACGCTGCTCCAGTCTGTTTCTGTTGTGGCTCCATTCACCCAGATGAGGAGTGCCGGCCCAAACAGGCAGAAATCATTCATTGGAAGTGACACAGCCCAATCAGAAAGATGCCCTGGAGGAGACCCTGGAGGCTCCCTGCTGTGCCCACGAGTTATCCTTTTAGTGGGGGGCGGGGTACAGAAAGGAGGGGCCAGGGGAGCACGTGCGGTCTGGGACAGCAGCTCTTGCGTGAATGTCTCTCTGTCCTGCGCGGGTGCTGCTTGGCTCCTCCACCCATTCCTCATCTGTGTGACCAAACCCTGCATTAAATCTCCTCTGTCCTATAGGCTTCTCTTTGCCTGGCTGGATCCTGACTGATATAACACCTGACATCAGAATTCCTCTTAGGGAAGCACATGTCTTTGTATGAGAAAATACCCTGATAAGGCAGTTGGGGGGAGGTGGCATCCTGGGGGTATGATATGACAGGAGACAAGGAACCAAAAGCGATAGTCAAAACTGCTCTGCATGGAAAATAAGTGGGAATTCAGAGGTAGGGGAGAGGAAAAGCGCAAAAGGGAAAATAATAAAACAATGTAGCAGGAGGTTGCCACTCAGGTGGTGGAAATGGCTGAGGGCTTTTAGGAATGGAAATATCAAAGACGGGCTTTTATGTTGCTGGCATTCTAGCAACCTGTAAATCCCTTCTTCTCGCCATCCTTTGGAAATGTCTGCTACCCACAGAGACTTTGTGTGCTGAGCCATGCTTTGTTTTAGGGGTTGGGGTTTTTTTTAATGGAACATTTTTTTAAAAAAAGGATTGAGGTCCATGTCTGGGCTGACTCGGGGTGAAACTGACAGCACCAGCAGGGGGGTGAGAGATGCACAAACTGAATTAATTCCGTGCAAGCAGGAGCTCAGAGCTGAAAATGACAATAAGAATAAAACACTTATCTTTCATAGTGTTTACGATGTGCCGGCCTCTGCTCTAAGCATTTGCACTGAACTAACTCATTTACTTTTCACAATCCTAGGAAGTAGGTACTACTGCTATGTGCCTTCTAAGGATGTAAAAACGGAGGCACAGAGCAGTTGAGTAAGGCAGATCCTTTCAGCAGATGGGTTGAGCTGGGATTTGAACTCGGGACAGTCTGAACTCCTAACCAGTCCACGTGGAGAAGCCCTCTAGGAACATGTGCGAAGCTTGGGAAGCTTTCAGCCTGCAGTCTGCTGAATGGCAGGCTGAATCTGCCTGACCTGGATTTTAAGGAACAAGATGAGCCTGCCTGGCGCCTGGGTTCCTCTGTGTTTGCATCATCTTTCTGTCTGGCTCTGAGCTCCCCCTGAGGCAGGGACAGTATTTCATTCCTTTGCACCCTCAGATCTAGCAAGGGGCCTTGCATAAAGCAGGACAAGGCTCAGTGGAAGCGAGGGAGGGAAGGAAAGACCCAAAGGAAGCTGGCACATTCGTCTAGACCAGGCTGGGGCTGAATCCAGGGCCAAGGGAGACATTTGTTGCCTCTCCTCCCCTCCCTTCCTGGCTCCTCCGCCCCTGCCCCCCAGTGCTAATTCCAGCTCTGCCGCCTCCCATGCGGGGCGAGAAGCTGTGGATTTTTTCTAATTGAGAAGGAAAACATCTTCTGTCTAGTCAAGGCAGCCACATCAAGGCAGGACTGTGGAGGCGAGCAGCACGAGCTGGCAGCAAACACTCAGCGCAATCCGGAACCGCTTTTCCTGCCGCTGTGGCGCGTTTAACTCTCCCTGTGTTTTAAACCACGACACCCTCTTTGAAAGCCCCAAAGAGAGAGAGCGCTGATATCTCAACAGGGACAGCTCTTCGGGGAGGTGCAGAGGGGACGGGGGGACCGTACAGCAACGGAGTAGTCCCTCTCTGCAGTACTGCTCTTCGGGATTTATTCCAGCATTCTTTATTTCATTTTCATGTGATAAAAATTGAGATGTACAACTCTTGTCTCAGCAAACATGAGCGGCAGTCAGCTGGAAAGAGCTTTGTTCTCCCGCGTGGGTGGGTGACAGGCAGGAGACAGGCTCTTGGGAAACATTCTAGGCACCGCGGGGATAGAATTCCCTCCTTGATCACCCTCAGGCAGCAGGCTGACACACAAGCGTGCGATGCACACACATGCATACCAAATACCCACATGCGTGCACGCACACACACACATGCACACACACACATATCTCTTCTCCCCAAAGCCAGGCCCCAATTCACAAGGAGCCAGAACTCCAGATCTGCCCCAGGTTCGAGAGACCTCTCTCAGGGACACCGGTGGACACCTCCCCAGGACAGAGCACTGCTGATGTTGCCGGGATCAGGGAAGCAGAAGCTGGGATGCCGCAGCCGGCTGTGGCAGGGATTAAGGCAAGAGATACTGCTGTCCAGGACTAGAGTGATGGTGTTCACAAACAGAAGGAAGGAGCAGATTTCAGAGATGCTCGGAAGGGAGAGCTGATAGGACCTCGTGATTGAATGGGAAGTGTCTGTGCATGCTAAGTCACTTCAGTCATGTCTGACTCTTTGAGACCCCATGGACTGTAACAGCCCACCAGACTCCTCTGTCCAAGAGGACTCTCCAGGGAAGAATACTGGAGCTAGTTGCCGTGCTCTCCTCCAGGGGATCTTCCCAACTCAAGGATCGAACCTGCCTCTCATGTTTCCTGCATTGGCAGGCGGGTTCTTTACCACTAGCACCACCTGGAATGGAAGAGGAAGAGGAAGAGACGAAGGAATCCAAGTGTGGTGGGAGTCACGGGTTTCTGGTTTGGGTGGCTGAGTCGATAGTGTTGACAGAGAGCCCTGGGGAGGAAAACGGTGACCTCTGTGTTGGCCTCTGTGAGCTTGAAAGACATCCCAATAGAAATGGCCAGCGGGCAGTGGGATATGCAGGCCTGGTGTGCAAGAGGAGGCCAGCCTGCAGACAGAGATCCAAGAGTCCCCGCACATGGGTGGCAATTGCAGTCACCCTGGGAGAGTGTGGAAGTGGAGAGCGAACAAGGTCAAGTGCAGAGCCATGAGGCTCAACAATACTAAAGAGCCTAATGAGGAAGATGAGGTTGAGAACCTGGAGCCACGTGATGGGCAGAAAAGCAGGAGAGCAGGCGCCTTCTGAGACAAAAGCATGTCCCAAGAAAGTGGGTGTGATCCTCAGCCCCGAAGGCTGTTGTCATGATAAGGACTGAGAGTTCTGGACTCTGGTCCACAGAGTCCACCATCAGGGGTGCCACTAATGACCTTGGAGAGGTCTTTGTGGAAGCAGAACACTAACTACCCTTGAAGCCTGGCTTCAAGGCAAGAAAAGGGTCAAGGCAAGGGTCAGAGCCATCAGGACTCTCAAGAAGGGTATTTTTATTGTTGTTTTCTTGTCCTTTTGGTGGTTGATCTTTACAATGAAAGAGCCTTCAGGGGTTTGTAGGCTAAAGGGAGGAATGAAGTACAGAGGAAGAGGTTGTGAGTCCAGGAAACAGGAGTTACCGGTGGAGAAAAGTGCCAAGAGAGAATGTGGAAGGGATGGCTTCAAGGGCACAGATGGAAGTTGGCAAAACAGTAAGAGGAACAGCTCCTAATCTGGGGGTCAGGGTAGGAATGGGGATAACAGAGGGAGAGGCTCCATCCCAGGAATGCTTCCAAGAGGGAGAAGGAGGGACTTCAGCCTTGAGAACCTGGGGCAGCACCGAGGGTCAGGAGCAGCGAAGAGAAGTGGAAAGCCCCTGAGCAGGGATGGAGGGGCCGCTGGGGGCCCAGCAGTGGCCCTTCTTTCATTCCAGTCATTCGCTGCTCTGGCACCCGGTCTCCCCAAGGGTAGCAGGTTCTTAAACCTTGCCAATCTTCTCTGTGGCCAGGGAAGCTGATGGAACTGTGGAAACAGAAGGCCCCAGTTCTCTAACTGAAGGAAACCCCCAGCAGAGCCTCTGGCAATGCCTTGGGTTCTGTGGGAGGCGGTGTGTTCCCCATCCGTCAAGAAGTCTAAGCCAGGAATCTCAGCTGCAGAGGGGATCCCCACAATGGGAGGGAAGCTAGGTGCCAGGCCTCCTATTCTATCCACCGCTGGGTTTACAGGCATGGGGACAGGGTCCATTTCTCCCTCTGCTGTCCCCAGATTGGGAGGATGATGCTGAATCTGGGATTGTCCCCATGTCAACACTCTCCTGAGCCCCATGGCCCCACATGGCTGTTGGGAGTGCCTATGCTCCCCCCATCTTGGTATTCTGACAAGCCCTGCCCATTTAGGTTCATTTCCTATTAAACTCAAGTCTGTTAATGCCTCCCTCATCTTTAGAACATCCCAAGAGGCTCTGAATGTTTGTTTTCTATAATTTTCAGATGACGAGACTAAGGGTCAGAGAAGTCAAGACTTTTTCCCAAGATCACAAAGCCAGCAGGGAGCAGAACTACACCCTGTGGCTCTGGCTTGTGTCCCATCTATTACACTCCGCACAGCTGGGCCCGCGGCCCCCACCACGAAGACCTCCTGCCTAGTCCTGAGCAGATGCATCAGCGCTCCAGCCTCACGGCTGAGAACTGAAGTTACCCCCTCCCAAGCCTTCTCCATGGCAATCACTGAAACGGACCTTGACTGGAGCCTCCAAGGATGGACCCCAGATGCTCAAGCACCCTCAAATCTCAGTTCTCCCCTCCCTCTGCATCCAGTTGATCCAGGGAACCCACCACCTCGCTGAGTGTCCTGGTCCATCCAGCCAGGGAAACTGTTTTTCCCGACTCTTTAACCTCATGGGATCCTTGTAGAAGAGGTGTCTCTGCCTTGCCGATGAAGGAACTGAGGTTCAGAAAAGTGAAGTGACTTTCTCCAGGTCCCACACACCAGGAGCATCCAGGCTGGATCAGGGCTCCTGATTCTGAAACTAGTGCTGCTTGCCTTCATTCCACTCCCTATCTGGTTTCCAGAAAATCAGCCGTGACCCTCTCTCCCGCTATCTGGCAGATTCCAGCAAGGACCGACTCTCCTGGACTGTGCAGATACAAATCATCAGACGCAAGCCCTCCCTGCCTCTCTCCTGAGGTCTCTGTGGCAGCGCCTTAAGAAAGTTCTGAGGGTGGAATGGGTTGGCAGAGTGGCAGTGTAACATGTGTGATATCATAAGTGAAACGAATCACCAGTCCAGGTTTGATGCAGGATGCAGGATGCTTGGGATTGATGCACGGGGATAATCCAGAGAGAGGGTGTGGGGCGGGAGGGGGGAGGTGGCGGTCGGGATTGGGAGTTCATGTACACTCGTGGCTGATTCACTATGGCCCCACATGGCTGTTGGGAGTGCCTATGCTCCCCCCATCTTGGTATTCTGACAAGCCCTGCCCATTTAGGTTCATTTCCTATTAAACTCAAGTCTGTTAATGCCTCCCTCATCTTTAGAACATCCCAAGAGGCTCTGAATGTTTGTTTTCTATAATTTTCAGATGACGAGACTAAGGGTCAGAGAAGTCAAGACTTTTTCCCAAGATCACAAAGCCAGCAGGGAGCAGAACTACACCCTGTGGCTCTGGCTTGTGTCCCATCTATTACACTCCGCACAGCTGGGCCCGCGGCCCCCACCACGAAGACCTCCTGCCTAGTCCTGAGCAGATGCATCAGCGCTCCAGCCTCACGGCTGAGAACTGAAGTTACCCCCTCCCAAGCCTTCTCCATGGCAATCACTGAAACGGACCTTGACTGGAGCCTCCAAGGATGGACCCCAGATGCTCAAGCACCCTCAAATCTCAGTTCTCCCCTCCCTCTGCATCCAGTTGATCCAGGGAACCCACCACCTCGCTGAGTGTCCTGGTCCATCCAGCCAGGGAAACTGTTCTTCCCGACTCTTTAACCTCATGGGATCCTTGTAGAAGAGGTGTCTCTGCCTTGCCGATGAAGGAACTGAGGTTCAGAAAAGTGAAGTGACTTTCTCCAGGTCCCACACACCAGGAGCATCCAGGCTGGATCAGGGCTCCTGATTCTGAAACTAGTGCTGCTTGCCTTCATTCCACTCCCTATCTGGTTTCCAGAAAATCAGCCGTGACCCTCTCTCCCGCTATCTGGCAGATTCCAGACAAGGACCGACTCTCCTGGACTGTGCAGATACAAATCATCAGACGCAAGCCCTCCCTGCCTCTCTCCTGAGGTCTCTGTGGCAGCGCCTTAAGAAAGTTCTGAGGGTGGAATGGGTTGGCAGAGTGGCAGTGTAACATGTGTGATATCATAAGTGAAACGAATCACCAGTCCAGGTTTGATGCAGGATGCAGGATGCTTGGGATTGATGCACGGGGATAATCCAGAGAGGGGTGTGGGGCGGGAGGGGGGAGGTGGCGGTCGGGATTGGGAGTTCATGTACACTCGTGGCTGATTCACGCTGATGTGTAGCAAAATGAATACAGTATTGTAAAGCAAAACAAACTAAAAAAATAAAAATTAATTAAAAAAAAAAAAAGAAAGTTCTGGCCAAATGCCAAGGGAGCTAAGGACTGCCTAACATGGAGCTAGGAAGACATGATGACTTGCTGAACATCCCTGAGAGCTCTCAGGGGACACTTAGAATAGCCACATCTTGAGTAATCCCAGGGACCAGAGCTAGAACCGCTGGGGGTTGGGGGTCGGGGGAGAGACGGAGATAGTGATAGGGATTTTAGCTCACTCTAAGGAAAAATTCCCTATAGCAAGGCTTGTCACCCCAAGATGGGAAACCTGGCTTTAGTATAAGCATCCTGTCTGGCGGGGAGAGTAACCTTCTCCCAAATCAGGATACCCTAAAGAAGTTCCTGCCACAGTTAAAGGTCAGACTAAATGGGGGATGGGGAGGCCAAGGAGAGTGGGAGGACCAGGGCTGGCGGGAGAGGGGCGGGGACTTCTAGTCACAGGGGGCGTGGCTTTGCCACTCCTCTCTGTTTTCTCACACAGAAGGCCCCACTTCAGTGTCACATGCCTTCTTCTTCTGACCTGTCTCCCGGCACATCACCATCCATCCACGCCAGCCCTCCCTCTCTGCCTTAATCACTTCAGGCTGCTGTGGCAAAGTACCACAGCCAGAGTGGCTTACAAACCACAGGCACTTATTTCTCACAGTTCTAGCCTAGAATTCTGAGACTAGGGTGCCAGCTTTGCTGGACTTCTTTGACAAAAATCCGCATAGTCAAAGCTATGGTTTTTTCTGGAGTCTTGTACAGACGTGAGACTTGGACCTTCAAGAAGGTTGAGTGCTGAAGAATTGATGCTTTTGAATCGTGGTGCTGGAGAAGACTCTTGAGAGTCCCTTGGACCGCAAGGAGATCAAACCAGTCCATCCTATAGGAAATCAAGGCTGAATATTCATTGGAAGGACTGATGCTGAAGCTGAAGCTCCAATACGTTAGCCACCTGATGGGAAGAGCTGCCTCACTGGAAAAGATCCTAATGCTGGGAAAGGTTGAAGGCAAGAGGAGAAGAGGGTAGCAGAGGATGAGACAGTTAGATAGCATCACTGACTCAGTGGACATGAACTTGAGCAAACTCTGAGAGGTAGTCAAAGACAGAGAAGCCTGCCATGCTGCAGTCCATGGGGCCACAAAGAGTCAGACATGGCCTAGCAGCTGAACAGCAACAGTGGGTGCATTCTGGCAAAGGTCTCCTTCCAGTTTGCAGACTGAGAACTTCTCACCCTCACGTGATGGAAGAGGTGAGGATCCCTGTGGGTCTCCTGATAAGGGCACTAATGCCATCCACAAGGGCTCCACCCTCAAGACCTAGTCACCTCCTAAAGTTCCTCCCTCCTAAGACCATCTCAATAAGGGTTAGGATTTCAACACAGGAATTTAGGGGGACACGACTTTCCTTCGTTAACACTCTTTGTGGTGATTCCATGCTAGACGCAAACAGGAGCATCCTGTCCCCAAGTCTCACCCCAGCTGTAGTGAAGTCATCCCAGCGTTGCAGTGAGCAGGTATGGCTGAGCTGGGAAGAAAGAAGCAGGACAGTATGTGGAGCCACAAAGCAGAGGCCCCCCAAGGCACCTGGGACTTTGGGTAGAAATAGAAAAGGAGCCAGGAGAGTAAATACTCCCCTCCCGCTCTCAGATTTCCTATCAGTGTTTCCCATTGGCCGAACCCAATGGGAGGCAGAGGCAGAGGAGCCTGGTGGTGGGGTCAGGCTAGTATGGGGAGGGGTCTGAAGGAGGGAACAGATAGGATGTGGAGGGCAAGCGAACAGTGCAGATCCAGCCTGGCCTTCCTCCAGCTGCCCCCTGCCTCCCTTGCCCTGCCCCCATGTCTTTCTCCTCTCTCCTTTCCTCTCAGGACAAAAACTAATTCTTCTCACTTTCTCATGCAGGACAGTTTAGCCATCTTATTGCCTTGACTCCTGCCAACATCCTGCCCTCAGCCGCTCACCGCTCACCGTCCTGCCCAAGCAGCTTATTAAGGTATTTCCCTAAACAAAGACCTTAAGAGAAATTGTGCTGTCAAGCTGTTAAGCAATCATTTTTTTCCCCATTCTTTTCACCTTAACTATTTAAAAAGGAGAGGAAGGAGGGAGAGGCGCATCCCCAAAGGCAAGAGTTAATAGTCCATCCCAGAAACCTCTCTGCCCAAGTGTGGAAGCAGAGGGATGGGCTTTTTGGGTCCTGCCAGGCCCCCGTGGTCCTGGAGTGCTGACTGAGGTCTTGCTTTCTCCCATGTGCTCCTCAGAAAAAAAAGTGGGGAGCTCCACTGGGTCCCCATCCCTGGAATCTCTACCTAAAGGGCTGCTATTTCTGCCCATCCAGAGCTGGCTGGGGGCTTCCCTGGAGGCTCAGTCAGTAAAGAATCACCTGCAATGCACGACACCCGGGTTGGGTCCCTAGTTTGGGAAGACCCCCTGGAGAAGGGAACAACTCCAGTATTCTTGAGCTTCCCTGGAGGCCCAGTCGGTAAAGAATCCGCCTGCAACGTGAGACACCTGGGTTCAACCCCTGGGTTGGGAAGATCCGCTGGAGAAGGGAACGGCTACCCACTCCAGTATTCTGGCCTGGAGAATTCCATGGACAGAGGAGCCCGGCCGGCTACAGTCCATGGGGTTGCAAAGAGTCGGACAGGACTGAGTGACTTTCACTTTCACTCTTCAGAGCTGGCTGTGACCCAGCCTAGCCCATTGCTGCTCCTGGAGGTCGGTCCCCCAGCCCAGGAGGCAGCCCCGCCCCTGAAGGAGTTTGCTGCTTCTCCACACCTCCCTCTCTTCTCCAGCCCCGGGGACCCAAGGCAGAGAATGGGGCTGTTAACAAAGGCTCCCCGCTGGGGGCTGAGTTTCCCCCTCCAGGAGCCACTTCCTTGCTAAATATCACCCTCTCGATATTTGGTAATGACCTTTTTAAGTCTCCACTTTCCTGCCTTGATATTTAGAAAGCAGCTTGGTCTCTGGGGAGGGAAGGGAACTGAATACTTATTCATGGCACTTCAGAAGCTGGCTCCAAAAAGAGAGAAGAGAACAGCCTCCTCCTTCCCCACCGGAGGCTGGTGCTGCAGCCTGGCCAGCCGCAGGGACTTGGCAGATGCCCAACAAGGTTGTGGACTCACAGCTGTCACTCAGGCTTCAATACTAGCATGCCCGGTGTGAGCTCACACCAGCATGTTAGAACGTCGAGTGTCTGCTCGCATGCTTTCCGTGCATACCAGCAGGAAGATGGGCACAGTGGATGGGGGTGGTAAGTGTGGGCCCTGGGCAGTGGGTGTGCTGGGGTTGTGGCATTCCAATCCACGTGTGTACATACATGGGAGTGTGGACATGCTCACTGCACACGTGTGGGGAATTGGAGGCTTGGTTCTGGGTCTGTGCACTTGGGGCACAGGTCTGTGGACACACACGTATGTGCATAGGATCTGAGTATTGGTGTGAGCTCACACCAGCATGTTAGAACGTCGAGTGTCTGCTCGCATGCTTTCCGTGCGTACCAGCAGGAAGATGGGCACAGTGGATGGGGGTGGTAAGTGTGGGCCCTGGGCAGTGGGTGTGCATGGGGTTGTGGCATTCCAATCCACGTGTGTACATACATGGGAGTGTGGACATGCTCACTGCACACGTGTGGGGAATTGGAGGCTTGGTTCTGGGTCTGTGCACTTGGGGCACAGGTCTGTGGACACACACGTATGTGCATAGGATCTGAGTATGATTCTGATTTTTACGGAGCCATCAGGGACTACAGGCCAATTCCCACAGCAAGAGAGCTGGCCCAGCAGGTAGGTGCCTATGTGTTTCCCAGGAAGCGAAGCAGGGGTTATATGGGGTGGGGGTGCCCTGCTCCACTTTCCCCAAGGCCTGCAAACACCTGGCCTGTCATCTGAGCCTCTGGCTGCCCCATCTCCCTGGGGCTCCCTCCTGCTGCCATCCCCTCGGGGCTCGACTAGGAGGCACTTCCAGAATAGGTGAGCGTGGCTCTGCCCAGCTGTGCTCCAAGCTACCCATCCTTCCACCAGCCGGGCTCCCCAGTCAGACTCCATGGACCAGGCAAGTTGATTCCAGGCCCAAAACTAACTTCCAACAAGCCCCTTACCGGTGCCCAGGTCCCACAGTTCCTTGCACACAGTGCGTACTCAGCAAACACGTGTGGAATTAATGAACACAGACACAGCACATGAGAGCAGAAGGGTCATTGGTGGACACAGCTTGCATCCTTCGGGGAACTGTCCTGTATGAGAGCATACGCTCAGCAGTGGCTGGCCACGTGAGTGTGGTCTTTGCACAGACAAGGGCAGGGCTATAAATTCAGACTTGGGACTGTGCCAAGTCCCCCCAGCTTCCGGACTGAGGTGCTCACTTCCCTGCTGTCTGCTCCCACTGGACTGTTCCTCATGAACTGCCTTTTAGAAGGAGGCTACCTCAGCCACTCAAGGGGCACAGCCCCTCCCAAGTGCAGGACACAAACGCGGGTCTCCCTGGCTTCAGCTCAGCAGTTCAGCTCATTTGAGAGCCTGTTTTCTGATGAGTTGATCTAAGTAGACATGATGGGCAAATAGTGTTCGATACGTGTAGGGGGACTGAATCCAAGTCTGCCTGCAAAGCAGGAGACACTGGTTCCATCCCTGGGTCGGGAAGATTCCCCTGGAGGAGGGCATGGCAACCGGCTCCAGTATTCTTGCCTGGAGAATCCCATGGACAGAGGAGTCTGATGGGCTACAGTCTGTGGGGTCGCAAAGAGTCAGACATGATTGAGTGAGTAACACAACTAGTATTAATTGTAGGGGAGTGGAAAGAGGAGTGAAGAAAGAGCAAGAGCCCTGGGAGAGTGTGTCCAGCGAGGCAAGAGAGGAAGAGAAGTAGAGAGGAGGAGAAGGGATAGAGGGGGACCAAAGATGGACCTTCCAGAAACAAGGATTTTTTTTTTTTTCAAAATGATTAAGATATATACAGTTTTCTCACAACAGTAGGATACAAATGAAAGTTCCCATCGACTTTAAACTGGGAGACACTGGAACATATCCAGGGACATAAAACAAGGTGGAAAAACAAGGATTGGCTTTAACCAAAACTGAAGAAAATTTGGTCTGAGAGGTAGAGGGAAAAATCAAAAGATCATATTGCCAGAAGATCAAAAGAGCAGAAGATTTAGAATATTTTAAGGAAAAAGTGACTGAGAAAGTGACTGACAGTATCAAACTCCAGAGAGAGGTCCAATCAAATAATAACTTTTTTTAAAGTCGTTGAGTCAGTAACAGGAGGTGACTGATGACTTTAACCAGAATAGTCCTCAGAGGGTGGCCAGGGCGAAAGCGGGTCCCCTTGGGATGAGCAGTAAGAGGGAGAGGACATAATGAGGGGAGGCTTTAGACCGCTCGTTGAAGAAATGAAAGCAAGAAGAAGCACGGAGGGATGGCTCCAAGTGACGTCATTATTACTGTTGTCATTGCTTTTAAGATTGAACAGGCTTGCACACAAACCTCGAGAATTTTCCAGGCTGTATCCATTCATGGCCCCCAGAGAAGTCTTCACTGTCTGACTATGTGGGGTTCTCTTTTCCAAAGGCAAAAGAAATCCCAACCACTCGAATGAGAGGGATCCATTCCTTTGAACAGAAAAGACACTTTTCAATACAGGAATACACTTCACGTGAGTAAAAATCGAGTGCCAGCTGGTAGCAGCCTTGGCAAACTTTTGGAGTCTCCCTGAGAAGCCCCTCCATTTGGTCATTGTTGCAGGCATCGTTTATCCATCCTTTGGCCTTGGAGGGCAGCCCAGAGAAGACACTCAGAGGCTACTGTTCTTATAGCGAGGCGACATATGGTTAGTTCCCCAACCAAGAAACTTCCAGATTGTCCTTGCTTGGGTCAGTTTTGTCATTTCTGTGGAACTGGAAGGTGGCCACTTGCTTAATTATCCAGTCCAAGCCTGTGCTCCAGTTGCTCATCCAATGCCAGGAGGCCAGAAGGGAGTNACAACTAGTATTAATTGTAGGGGAGTGGAAAGAGGAGTGAAGAAAGAGCAAGAGCCCTGGGAGAGTGTGTCCAGCGAGGCAAGAGAGGAAGAGAAGTAGAGAGGAGGAGAAGGGATAGAGGGGGACCAAAGATGGACCTTCCAGAAACAAGGATTTTTTTTTTTTTCAAAATGATTAAGATATATACAGTTTTCTCACAACAGTAGGATACAAATGAAAGTTCCCATCGACTTTAAACTGGGAGACACTGGAACATATCCAGGGACATAAAACAAGGTGGAAAAACAAGGATTGGCTTTAACCAAAACTGAAGAAAATTTGGTCTGAGAGGTAGAGGGAAAAATCAAAAGATCATATTGCCAGAAGATCAAAAGAGCAGAAGATTTAGAATATTTTAAGGAAAAAGTGACTGAGAAAGTGACTGACAGTATCAAACTCCAGAGAGAGGTCCAATCAAATAATAACTTTTTTTAAAGTCGTTGAGTCAGTAACAGGAGGTGACTGATGACTTTAACCAGAATAGTCCTCAGAGGGTGGCCAGGGCGAAAGCGGGTCCCCTTGGGATGAGCAGTAAGAGGGAGAGGACATAATGAGGGGAGGCTTTAGACCGCTCGTTGAAGAAATGAAAGCAAGAAGAAGCACGGAGGGATGGCTCCAAGTGACGTCATTATTACTGTTGTCATTGCTTTTAAGATTGAACAGGCTTGCACACAAACCTCGAGAATTTTCCAGGCTGTATCCATTCATGGCCCCCAGAGAAGTCTTCACTGTCTGACTATGTGGGGTTCTCTTTTCCAAAGGCAAAAGAAATCCCAACCACTCGAATGAGAGGGATCCATTCCTTTGAACAGAAAAGACACTTTTCAATACAGGAATACACTTCACGTGAGTAAAAATCGAGTGCCAGCTGGTAGCAGCCTTGGCAAACTTTTGGAGTCTCCCTGAGAAGCCCCTCCATTTGGTCATTGTTGCAGGCATCGTTTATCCATCCTTTGGCCTTGGAGGGCAGCCCAGAGAAGACACTCAGAGGCTACTGTTCTTATAGCGAGGCGACATATGGTTAGTTCCCCAACCAAGAAACTTCCAGATTGTCCTTGCTTGGGTCAGTTTTGTCATTTCTGTGGAACTGGAAGGTGGCCACTTGCTTAATTATCCAGTCCAAGCCTGTGCTCCAGTTGCTCATCCAATGCCAGGAGGCCAGAAGGGAGTGTGGAAGTCAGCTTCAGGCGATATGGAAAGCTTTTACTGCAGCACAGACTAGAAGGCTGGGTGGGGGAATACACTCTGGCCTCAACACTGTATCAGCTACAGAAACAGAGAACCATCAAAAAAGAGGTCTAATGGAATGTGGGTCAGGACTAGTATGGTGGATCTACACATTCATCACAAAATCCACTTCCTACCCCCATTCCAACATGCATGGTTTTCAGCCTCAACCTTTCTTCATGGCCCAATATGCATGAAAGAGCTCCAGCCATTGCATCTGCATTCCAGATGTCAGGAAGGAGGGTAAGTGAGAAAATAAAGGGCTTGTCCCTCCATTGTCAGGATATTCTTAAACGGTCTGTCTGACACTGCCTACATGTTCTTGGCCAGAACTTATCCACACAGCCACACCTAACTGCAAAGGAACCTAGGTAATGTACTCTTTCACCTGGACATACTCTAGCCCAAATGAAATAAGGTTCTGTCTGCAATGAAGAAGAGGAGAATGGATGGTAGGATAATCAGTTAGCAGTCCCTCTCCCAACCTGTGACTTTAAAGCAACTTGCTTGAGCCCTCTGGGTCTCAGTCTTCTTACCTGTAAAATAGTAATAATGGCCATTTATTATTGTTGTTGATTGATATCGCCAACAAGGGTTCAAAACTTAAATGTCTACTGAGCTCAAGAAAGTCATTTACACAAGATAAAGAGAATGGTAGGGACTAGTGCTACCTGGAGTGGCCAGCTAGGTCTGGAAGGAGAAATTCCTTTTCAACCCCAGCCTTCCATAACAATGGAAATACTAGCTCAGCACTTCTAAATCGTCTCATTAAAAAAAAAAAAAAAAAAAAACTGAAAATCAAGATTATACATTAAAGGTCTCTGACTTTAAACTTCACAATAATTCACATTTTTTACCCTTCTAGCATGAGAACACACAGAGGCACACACATATCTACTGCCTAAATACAGGCCTGGGGTGCTGGTTGCTCTGGCCAGGGCACGATACCATCCCTCTGTTCCTCCCTTTTCTCAAGACACCTTGATTTCCTTCTGGTATAATATACACCCTTTTCCTGGACAAAGGACAGTGTGGACGTGGCACACAAAGTTCTACAATGACGGAATCCAGGTGTTGCGGGTCTGAGAGCCTNTGAATATCAACTTTTCCCCATAATGGATAAGCTTAATGTCCTGGTTCTTCTAGCCTGAGGAGGAAGAAACTGATAACTGATATGGTGGAGAAAGGTTGGGGGAGGGCAAAGAAACCCTCTTGATCAGCGCCTTTCACATGCCACACACTTGCCATCTCACTCACATTCTGCAGATGAAGGCACTCAGGCCAGAGGGGTGAGCACTTCCTGAGAGGCATACAGAATGTGGGAAGCAGAGCTGGGGTCCAACTCGAGCTCCTTTAGCTGAAATGGCTTTGTTTCAAAAGCACCCACCTGCCTCTCTCTTTGGGAGAGCAGGGGTCTACACAGGTGGGTTTTGTGCCCGCTGTGTGTGCCCGTTTTGTGCCCATGTTCACACAGGACCCTGCCCATGGTTTAACTGGTCCCATTGAAATTCTTAATAATTTTTTAATAAGAGGGCCTGGAAAGTGTGTGGCTAGTCCTAGGTCTGGGCTTCCCAGGTGGTGCTTCATGTGCTTAGTTGCTCAGTCGTGTCCAACCCTTTGTGAACCCAGGGACTGTGGGCTCCTCTGTCCATAGAGATTCTCTAGGCAAGAACACGAGTGAGTTGCCAGGCTCTCCTCCAGGGGATCTTCCCCACCCAGAGATCAAAGCCAGGTTTCCCGCATTGCAGGCAGATTCTTTTACATCTGAGTCACCAGGAAAGCCCATCAACACTGGAGTGGGTAGCCTATCCCTTCACCAGGGGACCTTCCCGACCCTGGAGCTGCACCCAGGTCTTCTACGTTGCAGGTGGATTCTTTACCAGCTGAGCTACCAGGGAAGCCCAGGTGGTACTAGTGGTAAAAAATCTGCCTGTCAGTGCAGGAGACGTGGGTTCCATCCCTGGGTTGGAAGATTCCCTGGAGGAAGGAATGGCTACCCACTCGAATATTCTTGCCTGGAAAATCCCAAGGACAGAGGAGCCTGGCAGGCTACAGTCCATGGGCTCGCAGAATCGGACACGACTGAATTGATTTAGCATGCACGCACACAGTCCTGGGTCTATGCAGAAACAGCTGTGCGACCAGGCATTCCTAACTGCAGAGGGCCCTGGGCCAGTCTCTTCCACCGAATGTCTTTGTCTGCACTGTAGGAGATGGACGAAAGGTCCAGGTCTTTGGAGCACCACGTTTCCAGATCTGAGCCTTGGGGAGGACCTCTTGTGGATACAGCACATTGATGGAGACAGAAGGTAGGGTTCAGCCTGGGAAGACCTGCTACTGGCAGAGCTTTAGCGTGACTGGCAACTGCTGGAGGCCAAAGGCAGGGGACACAGGAGCCCTTGTGGATGCCATGGGCAGGTGGAGGACCCTCATCAAGAACCCAAGCTGCTTTGGGTGGAGGACCCTCATCAAGAACCCAAGCTGCTTTGGGTGGAGGACCCTCATCAAGAACCCAAGCTGCTTTCAGCCTCCATAACCAGGAAAAATAAGTGTCTGTTGGTTAACCCACCGAGTCTGATATTTTATTACAACAGCCTGTGCTAATCAAGACAAAGTTAGATTTTAAAAAAATACATACTGATTTATAAATAAATAAAAATGTTCTTTTTTAATAGTAAAATTATTTTTAAATTGTTACTATTTTGGCACTTTTTAAAAAGTTAGTAAACTTTATTATTTAGAAAGATTTTAAGTTCTTGGCAAACAGAGTGGAAAGTTCAGAGGGCTCCATGTATCCCCACTCCCACCACACACATATACAACTTCCCCAGCTTTTAACGATCGGCAGAACATTTCTTATAATCAGGGTGTTTCTTTTTGAGAGAGGGTCATATGGACCCTCCACTATGCATCTATTACCTCTCGTATTGTTGTCCATTCACTAACTTGAGCCTGACCCTCATTGCCAGCCTCCTCTTCCTCCACTATCTCCTGGAATTTGCTCAAATTCACGTCCACTGAGTCAGTGATGTTATCTAACCATCTCATTTTCTGCTGTCCGCGTCTCCTTTTTCCTTCAATATTTCCCAGCATCAGACATATGGACCCTCCAGTATGCATCTATTACCTCTCGTATTGTTGTCCATTCACTAAGTTGAGCCTGACCCTCATTGCCAGCCTCCTCTTCCTCCACTATCTCCTGGAATTTGCTCAAATTCACGTCCACTGAGTCAGTGATGTTATCTAACCATCTCATTTTCTGCTGTCCGCTTTTCCTTTTTCCTTCAATATTTCCCAGCATCAGACTTCTTGTACACAAAATTAATTAGGCTCATTTTAGGTGTACAAATTTAGGGTTCAAAAAGACTGACTCCGCCACCTATTTTGCTCTTCAACCTAAATATTGATTAAGCCAACCAGCTCATAAGATCAAGCAAAGTTGAAAGGCAATCGCACTGCATAAATTTATCTTCAAAATGGTGAAGAACTGATCACTGTTTGTTCAGCACTGCCTGGGACTCTGCTGCTGTTCTTCTGTTGCATGAAATGAGAGGTCTCCTTCTGGGCACAAGATGTTCTGTAGAAACATGGGTATGTTTTCCTTTCACAGAAGGAAATAATCCTTCTATGATCCAACAGCACAGCCCAAGAACCCAGCTTTTTATTTCTTGTAGCCTTTTAGGACAGCTTTCTGCATTCTTCTTCAACTGTTAACTATAATCTGATTTAGAGTAAAGCTGAGTGTGTTGGTTTGCTAGGGTTGCTTCCAAGGTGGCTCAGTAGTAAAGAATCTGCCTGCCAATTCAGGAGACACAAGAGACACAGGTTTGATCCCTGGATTGGGAAGATCCCCTGAAGTAGAAAATGGCAGCCCACTTCAGTATTCTTGCCTGGAAAATCCTGTGGACAGAGGAGCTTGGCACGTTATAGTCCATGGGGTCGCAAAGAGTTGGACATTACTGAGCATGCATACACATATGCCATAACAAAATACCATGGATTGGGGTATCTTAATAACAGAATTTAATTTCCTGCCATTCTGGAGGTCAGAAGTCTGAGGTCAAGGTGTCGACAGAGTTGGTTTCTTCTAAGGTCTTCCTCTTTGTTTTGTAGATGGCTGTTCACAGATTCCTTCTACATAGTCTTATATCTGGGTGTGTCTGTGTCCTAATGGCCTCCATTTATAAGGACACTATTCATATGGGAGTAGGGCCCCCCCAATGACCTCATTTTAACTTAAGTAGGACTTTGAAGACCTTATCTTTAAATAGAGTTATAGTCAGATATACTGGAGTTAGGACTGCTTCATTAGATTCTGCTGTTGTTGTTATTTAAGTTACTAAGTTATACAGGACTCTGTGGCCCCATGACTATAGCCTGCCAGGCTCCTCTGTCCATAGGATTTGCCAGGCAAGAATACTGGAGTGGGTTGTCATTTCCTTCTCTAGGAGATCTTCCTGACCCAAGGAGGGGAACCTGGGTTAACTGCATTGTGGGCAGATTCTCTACCAAGGAACCATTAGATGTTGGCAGGACACAGTTTAGCCCATAACACAGGCACATGTTGTGGCCTGTGTCGGGGAGAGTGGGGGGTAGTGGAGAGGCTGCTGAGCCTCCCCCATTTCCCTAGGCCTCCTTAAGCCTTCCAGGCTTCCCCACAGGGCGTCTTGAGGAACATTGGGAGGCCACAGACAGGAATTTTACCTACAAGGAGCTGTGGGTTTGGTGCCTGGCTACCATGGAACATGGCTTCCCTTGTGGCTCAGCTGGTAAAGAATCCACCCACAATACGGGAGACCTGGGTTCGATCCCTGGGTTGGGAAGATCCCCTGGAGAAGGGAAAGGCTGCCCACTCCGGTATTCTGGCCTAATGTATCCCATGGACTGTATAGTTCACTGGGTCACAAAGAGTCCAACATGACTGAGTTACTTTCACTTTCCCTTTACCATGGAACAGCGCCAACTATGGCTGCAAGTGGCACTGCTGCTCCTGAAGCTCCTAGTTCTTGGAGAATTGAGGTCCTCTTGCTCCGGTGAAGGGAGTCGCTACCCACGCCAGTATTCTTGCCAGGAGAATCCCAAGGACACAGGAGCCTGATGGGCTACAGTCCATGGGGTGGCTAAGAGTCAGTCATGACTGAGCAACTAACACTTTCACTCTTTCACTTCCAGTAAGTATGGAGATTCCTAAGCCACTTGTTAAAAAATATCCACCCACATTTGCTTCTATGCCTGAGGAGCAAATCACAGTGGACACGAAAGGATAACCCTCCTCCTTCTTGGCCTGCTACTTCTTCAGGGTCATTTGTATCATAGGAGTCCATTTCCCACTTCAGCATGTGCAAGCACACGTGTACACACGCACACACACGCTTCCTGTGACATACATACATTACCACGGAGAAGGCAATGGCATCCCACTCCAGTACCCTTGCCTGGAAAATCCCATGGATGGAGGAGCCTGGTAGGCTGCAGTCCATGGGATCGCTAAGAGTCGGACACAACTGAGCAACTTCACTTTCACTTTTCACTTTCATGCATTGGAGAAGGAAATGGCAACTCACTCCAGTGTTCTTGCCTGGAGAATCCCAGGGACAGGGGAGCCTGGTGGGCTGCCGTCTGTGGGGTCGCACAGAGTCGGACACGACTGAAGTGACTTAGCAGTAGCAGCAAATACATTACCAAGTGTAAAATAGATAGCTAGTGGGAAGCTGCTGTATCGCACAGGGAGCTCAGCTCAGGTGTTCTGTGATGACCTAGTGGAGTGGAGTGGAGTGGAGTGGAGTAGGGAAGGGCTGTCCAAGAGGGAGGGGATATATACATATGTAAAGCTGATTCATTTTGTCCTATAAGAGAAACTAATACAGCATTGTAAAGCAATTATGCTGCTAAGTCACTTCAGTTGTGTCGACTCTGTGTGACCCCATAGACAGCAGCCCATGAGGCTCCCCCGTCCCTGGGATTCTCCAGGCAAGAACACTGGAGTGGGTTGCCATTTCCTTACTGCAATAGAAAAAAACATTCTGAACCTGAAAATTCTTGAAATGCCCCTCTTGACCCCCTTTCTGCTGTGGTTTACTCTCCAGTTCCTCACCTTTTCTGGGCTGCCCTCCCAAACACTCCCGCACATCAGTTGCTATTTTGATTTGCTGACCTTGCCCACTGGACCATATCATGGTTTTGAATTTTGTGCATCAACTTGGCTACGTTACGGTGCTCGGATATTTGGTCAAACACCAGTCTAGATGCTGCTGTGAGAGTATATTTTAAATGTGATTCACACTTAAATCAGTAGACTTTGAGTAAAGTGTATTACTCTCCATAGTGTGGGTGGGCCTCATCCAATCAGTTGAAAGTTTTAAAAGCAAAGACTGAGGGCTCTTGAAGAAGAGGAAATTCTGCCTCTCGGGTGCCTTCAGATTCAAGATTGCACCGTCAACTCTTGCTGGAACTTCCAGCCTGCCATCCTGCCCTTCTGATTTAGGACTGTGAGCCCCTGCATCCCCACAGTCACGTGAGCCAATGCCTTAAGATAAGTCTCTGTCTCTTTACATATGCAGCCTGTTGGTTCTGTTTCTCTGGAGAACACTGACATATATAGACTCTGTACATGACCTCTCCAGCAAGGTGGGGACAAAGGCTGGGAGTGCTAGGAAGTCTGCAATCCAGGAAGTAGAACAGGTGGGCTTAAAGACACTGCAAACTCCTATTGAATTTTTGACAAAACCAGGATTTATATGTTAACATCTGAGATATGGCTGAAGGGTAATATTCAAAGCATTGCAGCAACTGTTACATTTTTCTCCCTTCAAATGCATCTTAGTGGCTTTTCTTTTTTTTAAGCTTAAGCTCCCGGAATGATATTTAGTACATTTCTTATAAAGCATCTGACACATTCTAGGTGTTAAAGAAAAGGTTAATTTCCTTAAAAAAAAAAATATTCTGTGCAGAGAGCTTGCTCTCCAGTGCATGGAGGCTGCACCTAATTTTCCCATTTATCTTCAACATTCTTCCTCCTGCCTTTAAGCTCTTTCATTTAACATTAGCATTTGATTAACCTTTTATTCAAGAGACGTCTGGGTTTTGTTATACACTATTATCCTGATTCTGGCTTGTTTTTATTTCAGATAATTTTTGAGTAGCCGCATGTGCCAGGTAGTGAGGTCTTCTTTTATTGCTAATTTTTGGCAGCGGGGCTCCAGCAAGCACGGTTCCTTCATTATGCAAAGCTTGTTCACAGTGGAGAAAACAGGAACAATGGAGTGGAGATTTTTTTGGGGGAACAAAGTCTTGACCATCTTTGCTTATATGTATGCGTTTTCTGCAGGCTTTGAAAATTATATTTTCTATCAATTAAAATTTATAAAGAATGCAATTTAACTGAAAAGACCAATGATAAATCTGCAGCTGCTGCCATATGGGAATATTTGCAGCAGTTCCTGTGTGTTCTGGTAGTAAGATTATTTTTCAGGTGTCCTCTGAGGACCCAGTGCTGAGCTTCAGGTGGGTCTGTGATGTGCTTGAGCCTGGATGATGGACACCAAGGCCTGACTTCTAGATCCGGAAGAAGGAAAATTCCACTCCTAATTCTTCCATTGTAATGGTGGGTCATAGCTGCCAGGGACCAAAGAGGTCCAGCATTTTTTGCGCCAGGCTTTGGAACTTCCCCAAAGGGTTGGTCTGAAAGGTTACTCTTCTCAGGGGGCCACTCTGTCCACTCTTTCTGAAGGGGGAGCTCAGAACACAGTCTCCTCAAGAATTCAGTGCTCTGGACAGACTTAGAGCTTGCGTGAGCTTGCTCTTTTGCACAAGGAAATGACAGGGAAAAGGCAGAGGATGTGATTCCTGGAAGGAAAAGTCAAATGGCCATGGTAGCAAATAGGAAATGGCTCAGGGAAAACTGAGGAATGCTTTCATGAATAGGATGAAAACTATTGCCAATTAGAGCACGCTGGACCTTATAGTTAGCCAAGTATGAGGGGCAGTCTCAGGAGATTAGAGTCAGTCCTGTTAGCTAAGAAGTAGTCAGAGGCCAAGACTGGTATCCAGAAAACCTGCATGCTATTCTTACTCCTTGACTTGCTGGTTCCACAAACCTCAGTCTCTGTCTAGCGGGAACAATGTTCCCAAAGTGGGGACAATAATACCTCCTGGCTCATCTTACACAGTGCTCAGGGAGATGAAGAGCTCTGTAAACGCCTAAACTCACTGAGATGGGGATGCGGGTGGGTATAGAGCTAATACTATGGAACGCCCAAGAGAGGTAGGACTACATGGTTGCTTCATGGATACTCTGTGAATGTGCCATGGATGCGCCATGGGTATACATGGATGCCTGCCAAAGATCTAAATACCAACTGAGAACACCAGTGGAGCCATACACATTGGAGATGGGAGATGTGGGTTCCAGCTGTGGATCCAGCAATGGCAAACTGGATCATCTCAGGAAAGTCATAAAATTTTTCTGAGGCTCATTTTGTTCATTTGTGCCCATGAAGAAAGACTTGCATAGAACTAAAGTAGATTAGTAATTTCTCAGCCTGCTGATCCTGGTCCGAGTATAGTTGCTAATTCAATTTAGGGAGCGGCAGAAGGAGAAGGCAATAGCAACCCACTCCAGTACTCTTGCCTGGAAAATCCTATGGACAGAGGAGCCTAGTAGGCTGCAGTCCATGGGGTCGCTAGGAGTCGGACACGACTGAGCGACTTCCCTTTTACTTTTCACTTTCATGCACTGGAGAAGGAAATGGCAACCCACTCCAGTGTTCTTGCCTGGAGAATCCCAGGGACGGGGGAGCCTGGTGGGCTGCCATCTCTGGGGTCGCACAGAGTCGGACACGACTGAAGCGACTTAGCAGCAGCAGCAGCAGCAGCAGCAGCAGCTGGAATGGAGAAGGCAATAGCAACCCACTTCAGTACTTTTGCCTGGAGAATCCCATGGGTGGAGGAGCGGGGAAGGCTACAGTCCATGGGGTCGCTAAGAGTCGGACCCGACTGAGAGACTTCACTTTTGCTTTTCACTTTCATGCATTGGAGAAGGAAATGGCAACCCACTCCGGTGTTCTTGCTGGAGAATCCCAGCCTGATGGGCTGCCGTCTATGGGGTCGCACAGAGTCGGAAACAACTGACGTGATTTAGCAGCAGCAGCAGCAGCAGCAGCAGCTGGAACAGAGAAGGCAATGGCAACCCACTCCAGTACTTTTGCCTGGAAAATCCCATGGACGGAGGAGCCTGGAGGGCTACAGTCCATGGGGTCACACAGGGTCGGACACAACTGAAGCGACTTAGCACAGTATGCACAGCAGCTAGAAGGGCTACACCTGAAATCTAATTGTCCTCTGCCTTTTTCCTTATGTGACAAGATCACTATAGACTTCATTCTTCAAGGCTTAAACATCTGTCAAAAATTGCTTATCCTCATCTTCTGGCTTGGTAGAGAAATAGAAATTAGGCTTGATCTCATGCCTAGGTACTCAGTGTGAGGCAGTCCGCCTCAGCATCTCTTCTTCCTTTGGTCAAGTAGTGACTGTGCTCATTAAACTGGCCAGTTTCTTCTGGAGATTCCAGGGCTGTTATTGGGTGTAACCATCATGATGGGAGTGGGGTGGTGAAATGAAATCTAAATGCAATCTTCATTTACCCTGCAAATACTAGACATTACTCCCTACCTCCTTGAAAGCTCCTTAAGGATTCACTCAGTCTAAGCTCCCCTACCTGTGAATATCTTTTTTAAAATTATAGGTCCTCTACAGAGTTTATTCTCCAATTATTCTTTAGTTTCTTTATCTATGTATCTATATCTCTGTATCTATCTATACATGCATTCATACATTTTTCTATGGCAGCATCTTTTCCTTTCCTGTTTGACTGCAGCGTCTTGAACGATGAAATCAGGTTCCCATCCAGTTGCTCAGTGGGGCAGGACCCACAAAAGATGCTGTTGGCAAGTGGTTGATCAGTTAACAGGGATGACGGAGTCAAAGCCCCCACACTTAGGTTTGACTCCCTAAAGGGGTTCCTTGTTCTAACCATCCTTCAGGCAAGGCCTGAGCAGTGAAGAAAAAATTTCCCTAAGAATAGGGAGAAATCGTAACCTGGGATGTGAATAATCCTCAAGTCATGGTAGCTTATCTTTATCTATGAGACTCACACAGATTCATTTTCTCCAGCCTGTGTGATAAACAGGAAAAAGGCAAAAGGTCTTACTTCATTAAAAAAAAAAAAAAACAACTGGCATAACACTTTTTTCACAGCATGTATGTCCTTTCAAAGGAAATATTTCCTCTAATGAATCTCTTTTGCTGGTCCATTCGTTATTAGACACTTCTTAGAAAAAACAAAAAAGAAAACAAAACCAACTTTCCTTTAATTAATGTGGCTGTTCTCTAGGCCTCCTTTGGAGATTTTCTTTTTATCCTGAGCTACATAAAAAAGATGAGGTGGAGGTTATTATCTGGTGTGCGCTTATCTGCATTTGATTCAACAATGGGGCGCATCCCTCTTTCTTTCCTTGAGTGAGCTTGCCATATCCTGGAGATTATATTTGGGCCAAAAGCAAGCAAGCCAAGGGAAGAAATCAATGTTCCATATTTAATGTTACTTAGGAATCAGCACAAATACCAACCTGAGAGCCACTTCCTTCCTGGCTCCTTCAAGTCCTTAAGTATTATAGGATGATAGATAGATAGATAAATAGACAATTTTTAAAAACCTTTAACTACATTGGAAAATAAGAAAATATTCCCTTCCCTTGGTAGAGCATATACCATGGGAAATTTCTAAAAGATGAAGCCAGAGTAATAAGGAACATTACAGGGCAGGAAAGTACTGTTATGGGCTGTACACACAACACTGGGAAGCTCAGACTTTGAGAACGGATACAGGGATAGGGTAATGTATCCAAGGACAATAGTCAAGTGGTTTATTTGGGGCATCATAATAATAACAGTCAACAGGATCATGGAGAATTTGCCTGTAATTCCCAGAGAAAGCCTCTGTCCATAGACAGGAACAGTATATGTGGGAGTCAGGTAAGAGTGGCAGGGCAAAGTTTAAGGTTCAGAGACATTTCAACATTCAGAAAACTAAGATCATGGCATCCGGTCCCATCACTTCATGGGCAATAGATGGGGAAACAATGGAAACAATGACAGACTTATTTATTTGGGCTCCAAAATCACTGTAGCTAGAACGGATACAGGGATAGGGTAATGTATCCAAGGACAATAGTCAAGTGGTTTATTTGGGGCATCATAATAATAACAGTCAACAGGATCATGGAGAATTTGCCTGTAATTCCCAGAGAAAGCCTCTGTCCATAGACAGGAACAGTATATGTGGGAGTCAGGTAAGAGTGGCAGGGCAAAGTTTAAGGTTCAGAGACATTTCAACATTCAGAAAACTAAGATCATGGCATCCGGTCCCATCACTTCATGGGCAATAGATGGGGAAACAATGGAAACAATGACAGACTTATTTATTTGGGCTCCAAAATCACTGTAGCTGTAAAATTAAAAGATATTGCTTCTTGTAAGAAAACCTATGACCAACCTAGAAAGCATATTAAAAAGCAAAGACATTACTTTGCCAACAAAGGTCCATCTAGTCCAAGCTATGTTTTTCCAGTAGTCATGTATGGATGACTGTGAGAGTTGAACTATAAAGAAAGCTGAGCAGCGAAGAACTGATGGTTTTGAATTGTGGTGTTGAAGAAGACTCTTGAGAGTCCCTTGGACTCCAAGGATATCCAACCAGTCCTTCCTAAAGCAAATCAATCTTGAATATTCATTGGAAGGACTGATGNGTCCCTTGGACTGAAAGGAGATCCAACCAGTCCATTCTGAAGGAGATCAACCCTGGGATTTCTTTGGAAGGAATGATGCTAAAGCTGAAACTCCAGTACTTTGGCCACCTCATGCGAAGAGTTGACTCACTGGAAAAAACTCTGATGCTGGGAGGGATTGAGGGCAGGAGGAGAAGGGGCCGACTGAGAATGAGATGGCTGGATGGCATCACTGACTCGATGGGCGTGAGTCTGAGTGAACTCGGGAGTTCATGATAGACAGGGAGGTCTGGCGTGCTGCGATTCATGGGGTCGCAGAGTCGGATATGACTGAGTGACTGAACTGAACTGCGCTGGCATCACTGTTTGGAGTGATTCTCCTTTTGGGAATGAAATAGCAGGGTTTTTATTTTATTTTTTAAAACTTCTTATTTTATATTGGGGTATATACCAAATATACTTTTTATTTTACATTGGCATATAGCCATCACCTTCCCTAGTGGCTCAGTTGGTAAAGAGTCTGCCTGCATTGCAGGAGACCCAGGTTCAATCCCTGAGTCAGGAAGATCCCCGGAAGGATCTTTCTGGGGAGGAGGAAAGGGCAACCCACTCCAGTATTCTTGCCTGAGAAATCCCTTGGACAGAGGAGCCTGGCAGGCTACAGTCCATGGGTCACACGACTCAGTGACTAAACCACCATCACAGCCAATTAACAAAGTTGTGATAGTTTTAGGTGAACAGTGAAAGGACTCAGCCATACATATATCTGTGTCCATTCTCCTTCAAACTCCCCTCCCATCCAGGCCATGAAATGGCAGGTTTTTAAAAAGCAGTTTATACCTTTCTGTAATATTTGACTTATATCCAAGTATCATATTGCTTTCATTTGTAAATGGTTAGTAGAAAATGTCTGAGATGTGGTATTATAAGCCATTTAAATTTTATTCTTTACATTTTTTGTTTTAAGGACAAAATGATTGAAAAAGGTTTAAGAATATCCAGAAATCAGGAAAAGAACTGAGGAGTGGGTTACTATTTTGTTCCTGTCTTTGGGCTGCAAATATTTGTCAGTTAGATTCTAAAACTTCAGACAAAGCGGCCTGGTGGAGAACCCATTTGTGTGTCATCACCTGGAAGCTTCTCAGCCCTCACCCACCACCCCCGCCCTCCCAGTAAGAGGAGCCACCTCCTAGTGGGTTATGTGTGGGTATGAAATGTGTGTGTGTTGAGTAGTGTGGAGACATAGCGCCCTCTCCCCTGGGTTACACCTGCTCAAAACAGCCCTGAGCCCTTGGTGGGAGGACGTAAACCTGATTCGGGGCTGACAGGGTCAGGGCAGTTTCTGGCATCAGCTGAGTCCTCTTTCCACTGCGTCTACCTCCTCTCCCTACATGATTCTCTCTCAGGGGCCATATCAGTGGACCTGCCGGCTGGTCTCGGTCAGGGCAACTCTAGCTCCTCAGAGATTCTGTAGGAACCTTGGTTGTCAAAGGGATTCAGCTTCCTTCTTCTTAGGAGTTCTGCTTCTGTGCAAACGTGTGGGAGCAAAGAGAGATCTGCTGGGATGCCTGCAAGCATCGAAGAGCCATGTATTATATCCTAGTGGATAATACATCAGGGGAGGGCTGGCGGGCCACCATTTGTCTACAGAGTCTGAATCCAGGCCCTCACTCAGTTTAATATCCTCTATTGGTATAACAATAATTCACAAAGGGAGGAATCGCTCCATTGCTCCTGTCACATTTCTGGTAGCCAGTTAGATTCGAGATAAAATCGCTAGGTTTGGTCAGTGCCCTCAGGTTCTATCTCTCTTTGTCTCCCAGGGAATGTCAAGCCTTCCCAGGGAGTATCAACTTCTCAGGGGCCCTAAGGGAGGGTTAGTGATTCTGTAGCCCAGCATTTTGGTTCAGACACAGGAAACGTAACTGGACAGTGTGTGGGGCTGGAGAAGGGAAGAGTTCTTCCTTCTAAGTTCTAAGCCAGAACCTCACGACTCTGCATTTGACTGTGGAACACTGGTCCTGCTGTGGGATTGGCTGTTTTCTGTTTGGGGATTAGTGTCGCTACTGGTTTCTCTTCACATCTGATTTGGAGATGCTAAGGGTGTGCCTCTGATCCAAGCTCCCTTAATTATCCTAATGATTCAACAGGAATTTATCAAGTAGTGCTATGTGATGGCCAAATGACCCCACACTGTCCTCAGCTTAGAAAGTTTATATGCCATTGCTAAGCAACATCACTGCAGTGAAAAAAATGAGGCAGGTGTCCAGGGATGGAGAAGGGCATCCAGGAACCTGTTTATAGCTTCAATGCCCTCAGGGCATGAAGCCACAGAACAGCTAGGATGGACCTGGGAATGACTGGGGTAAGTTCTAAATAGGAGGAATAAATAAATCTACTCAACTCACATCCTGGGTGACTTCTGGAAATAGCCTCCCGGCTCCAGTGCTCCAGTGCCCCGGTGGGTAGCTGTCCATTGTCATATTCTGGCATCTCTTCTCTGCACGTGCTTGTCCCCTAAAGCTGTTCTTCCTCCTGAAGTTGGTGGCAGGTGGTACGCCCTGGGAAGTCAACTAGGGAGGCCATAGCCTTTGTGAGTAGGAGGGAGTTAGCAGGAAGGAGAAGTCATGGCTATCTTAGAGACAGTCTCCAGGAAGGCCAGAGGCTATGAGGAGGCTCTCGCCCCTGACTCAGACTTGCGTAGGGAGTCCAATTCCTTCCTTTTTCTGGGCTTCAGGGAGTCTATGCTTGAGATTACTACTAGTAATGGGAAAAAGTGACTGCCTCACCCTCCCTCTCCCTACTCACTTATGGTAATCGGGTGGGCTGCTAGGTTAGGTAATAAGCAACCCCCAAATCTCCGTGGGTTAACCCAGGAAGAGTTTATTGCTTGTGTCACAGTCGAGTGCAGGCTCTATGTCCCTCCTGGGCAGCTGTTCTTCAAGTAGAAACTCAAGAAATCTGGCTGCTTCTACTTGGCAATGCCATCATTTCAGAATCCTTTACTTCCAATCATACTAGCAGGAGAGAGGGTGAGCCAAGGTTCTTGGGGGAATCTTAAGAAAGCCAGGCATAGCCAGAAATTAGACATAGCTTCAATTTAGCGGTCAGGGAGGCTGAAGCTCTAGTCTTTCCATGTCTGCAGGAGAGGAAATGGGACAGTCAGAACCACACCTGTGTCTGTTATTACATGCAGAGTCTTCAGCCCCCACAGTTGTTGCAACTACTTAGTTTTCAGGTGTCCCTGCAGACCTGTCTCCCTCTCCAGAACAGAGTTTCAGCTTTCTTGACTTTTTAAAACTTGAATGGTCACCTGTGTACTGATCGTGCATAAATGTTTGGGACTTGAGGCACCGTGTGATACCATGACCACCATGTAGTAAGTTGTTTGACAATGTTTGCTTAGTTGAATGAAGGGAGAAGGCTAAGGATGTCTGGAGAAGCCGTCTGGGAATCAAATTTAAAGTGTCAACTACAAACTGGCACTTGCCTGTCAGCTACGAATCGGCTCTTGCCAAGAGCATTTGCCAGCGACTGAACAGCAACAGCAAGGGCATTTGCCATCTGCCTCTGCAGAGACTGAACCCTGTGCTGCTGCAGCTGCTGACCTTCAACACCCGCTGAGAGGAGTTCAGGGTGGAGAGTGAGGCACTCTATGCTCCATGGAAACTGGTGGAACAAGTCTTTAGGAGGTTAGATGCTTTTAGGAACTGATTTCACGATCCCAATCCTTGCATCTCTTCATATCTAGAAAAGCGCTAAATCCCTTCATGGTGACACATTGTGTTAGTTTGGTCTCTGGTGAGTAGCTCAGACCAATCAGGTGAGTGTTTTGCGACTGATTCCCAATTAAACCTCTGGACACCAAGGGCTGAGTGAGCTTCCCTGGTCGACAACACTCTGTACGTACTGCCAATATTGCTGCTAGAATTAAGCATGCACACCTTCTCTTGCACACCAGCATCTCCTCTTCCTGCCTAGATCTGTGGGGCAGACTGTGGACCTCTTGAGCAGGTGCCGAATGAAACAGAATTGACTTGATTCGTGTCATGTCCTTCCCTAGGTCTGGTTATAAGCAGCAGTATCCCTGTGGCTCCGTCTCTCCCTCCTTGACTGCCTCTCACCATGGGCACCAGCCTCTCCCAGTCCTTGCCCTTCCCCGTGCGGCACACGGTACTTGTCATGCCCAGCCCCTCCCTCTGCAGCGCTCCACTGCCCAGTTCACCTCTGCTGGTTCCTGCCGCTGACCACCGCGTGGGCCCCATCCTGGGCCAGACACTGGGCGATGGTGAAGGTGATCCTGCAGGAGAGATGGAGAAGACGCAACAGTCAGCCCAGGGCTGAGCCCTTCCTTTCTTGCTGTGTTTTTAGCCTTAAGGCCCCAAGTGAATTTCTGACTATCCTGGAGCAGCTAACCTCGTGCCTTGCTCACGGATGATCAGAGGACCAGAGAGAGTCAAGAGGGCACTTCCCTTCAAGGGTGTGTTGGACAGGCTGCCTGTGTATATCAGCTCTTAGCTTCACCTTCTGTTCAAACGGCTGCAACCTGAGAGTTTGTTGCCTCCAGTCTGTGAAACCACTGGGCACCTACAAGCACACAACTTGGAAGCACAGGCTCTAACTCCATCCAGGGTGACTCTCGATCAGTGAAGGAAGGGCACGAATGGCTGAACTGTGCCCCTGACTTTCCCTGATGGACACTCTGAGATGTAGTTCCTAAGTTGGGTGGAAGACCTGTAGAATCTAGCACCAGTGGCCTGTAGCGGCAGCCAGCTCCATGACCGGCCCATGCTGGCTTTCTCTCCTTTCCGGCTTCCCTCCTTGTTTCTCCTTAGGGTCACATTCCCAAATAAACTATGACACTTCCACCTGGTAGGCTCTGCTCTGTGGGGATGAATTAAGAAAACGAGGTCGACAAAATCTAGAGATGCCTACAATTTCCAGGTCCCCAGATGTTCTCTCACCCATTTGTAGAGCCTGTGACCACGGCGACTTTGTTGATGGGGTTGGTGTTACCCCTGGCTCCCCTGCTGGTGCTCCTCATGGACAGCGAAGACTTAGAGGGCAGGAGGCCCCTCCAAGCTCGGGTCAGGGGCCTAAACATACTGGTTTCTGTTGGGTCTTTCTCTTGGTGAGCTTGGTCTAGAGAGGTTTCTAGAAAGTTATCACAGTTGCAGGCAGCAGTGTCTCTGCATAAGGAGCTGATGCAACACCTCCCTGGTTGGGCTAGACCCGTGCGGTCTGGGGATCACCCTGGGAAGCTCAGCCTAGAGCCTGTTCTTCTAGTTCTTCTCGTGGTTTTCTGAGCACAGACTTTCCCATATGAAATCTTTTCTGTTTAAACTAACTGGAGTGGTTTCTGCTGTTTAGAAGCAAATCCTAACCTATTCTCACACAGGTTCAAAAGTTATTTATTCACTGAGACCCTTAGGATAATGAACATGTACTGTACAGCTTTGCTGCCTGAAGACCAAGCAAACTGAGGTGTGAAAGGGCTTTGTAAAGTGCCTAAAATATAAGCAGCTCTGTAGCTTCTTATAAGGGTTGATGTGTGTTTCATCATCCTATCCTTGAGAGACCCCTGGCCTCCAGCCTCTGGATGCAGCTCACCCTGCTTGCAGTGCCTTGGCCTGCCTGCTTTCCCTCCCCTGGCCTCTTCTTTGTTTTCAGTGCATCAGGGGGATCCCTTCTGATATATTATCTCCTCCATGTGACCTAGTGGTCGTGTGCTTACTCCCCTTCTAGCATTTATGGCACCAACTCTGACGGACTGTGCTGCATTTATCATTTTTAACAGGGTGCCCACCACCTGGTACTTGCTTAACAGATATTTGTTAAAGGAATGGAAAAACATGAACGAATTGAGATTTGGCTGCAGTGAGCTAGTGAGGTTGTAGGGACCCCTTTGGACCCCTGGGTTGAATTTCTTAGCCACACTCTTCCCCTGCGCTGCCCTGTTGTGTCAGTTCAACTCTGGCCTGCAAACATTTACTTTCAAGAAGCCATTCTCGGCTTCTAAGTGCTCGGGCTTTGGATGGCATCAGGCCTTGTATGCACAGTGAACTTCCTGATGTTTAGGATTCTGACCCTCTTCTCAAATCTCCACAAATCTATAGCTCTGAATTGATTTACATAAAACCAATTCCCTTATTTAAGCACTTAAACTTTAGTAAATCTTAGGCAAATATCAAAGCAGGTAATGCTTTTGAAGCAAACTATATACACAAAAATTCATAATCTTTTATCTCAGAAATTAGGTCCTATGGTTCCTATTCATTTATTATGGTTCCTTACCTCCCCTGTAGCCAGGGATTCAAAATAGAAGGGTTTCCTTGTCCTCCTACTTAACTTTTTGTCAGTGTCATTCCAGGCAGTTTATTCTTAAATTTCTGGGCTTCATCTTGTCCAAGAACAGAATCCCTCGATCTCCACTCCCCAAACCATTTCTCAGTCTTTTTGACAAGGAAGAATATACCTGGGGAAATAAAAAAGCTATGCATTTCTCATCCCCGCCCCCACCCCGCCTCGTTTCCGTCACATCATTCTTTATTTTGGAAAAAAAGATATAGAATCTAGGAATGTACTAGTTTCCTCATTTTTTTCAACAAAAAGTTTAATGGGAACCTGATATGTACTGAGTGTGTGGAATACAAAGATGCCTCTATCATAGTTTTACCTTTGGTACTCAAGGTGAAATTGTGCAACACAGACTGGGGCTTGAACCCGTGGTCTTTTAACTGAGATCACTCACCTGGTCTGAGGACTTAGTGAAGCTCAGATTCTCGATGTCATGACATAGAAAGAATCCAGTAGGAAACAAAATGATAAAGAAGTGAATTTATTTAGAGAGAAACATACTCCACAGACAGAATGTGGGCCATCTCAGAAGGCAAGAGCAGCACCGTGGTATGGGGTTGTCAGATTTTATGTGCGTGCTTTGTCACGCAATTGTGTCCAACTGTTTGCGACTCCACAGACTGGAGTGGATAACTTCACAGGCTAATGAGTGGGAGGAGTATTCTAGCTATTTTGGGAAAAGGGTGGGGATCTCCAGGAATTGGGCCATGGTGGTCCACTTTCTGACCTTTATGATTGGCCTTGGAACTGCCATGGAGCCTGTGAGGGTGTCATTTAGCTGATGTGTTAAAATGAGCATATTCTGAGGCTCAAGGTCTAGTAGAAGTAGACTCATCTGCAATCTTGGACCTATTTGGTTCTAATCAGTTTATGTTGTGTTCTCAGGCTATGTCACTCTTTTAAAGATTGTGAAAGAAAAAAGATAGCACTAAGTCATGTCCGACTCCTGCGATCCCATGAATTGTAGCATGCCAGGCCTCTCTGTCCATAGGATTCTCCAGGCAATAATATTGGAGTGGGTTGCCGTTTCCTTCTCCAGGGGAACTTCCCAACTCAGGAACTGAACCCAGGTCTCCCATATTGCAGGCAGATGCTTTACCAACTGAGCTATGCAGGAAGCCTTACCTAAAAGGCTGTGCCCTGCCCACTTCCCTCCTGCTTCAAAAGTTCTCATATTCTGAACTGGGTCTGCAGACAAAAAAATGGTTATTATCCATAGTGTTAGGAGGTAAATATGATGAACACAGTTTCCAAACATTGAGGTTGCAGTGGTTAGATAAAATATATTGGGGAAAGTAATACCAGAGTGGACTCAGGAAAAGGAGCTTTTCTTATTGTTATTTTTACTTTAAAAGATGCGTGCTTTTTTAAAAAGGGGTAAATGTTCACTGTAAAATTAAAATATATATATTTGAGAAAATTCAGGGAAAAGTTGTGAAAGCCTTCATAGTGAATCTGACTTTGAAATGGATTGATGTGTTCCATGGTAAGCCAGGCTTTGTCTAGCATACTCTTCAGGTGATCAGATTCTGTGGGGTCACTGCACCTTTCATTGCCTTTGAGTTATTTACAACTGACAGCAATGCAAATGATGCCTATCCACAGATGCAAATAAATGTTGTCTGGAGGAGATTCAGTTGGTTTCCTTCCCTCCACTGTGGAAGAAATCAGCTTTGCATCTATTAAGCAAATTTATTTTAGTTTTCCTTATGGTCTCCCTCTATGTGCGGTTCTTTGAATTCACTTTTGAATCAGTTATAATATCTTAGTGGTTCCCTTCATGAATTATTGAGTTAAGTAAAAATTTTGGTACTTGTTCATTTTATATTTGTATGACAGTATGACTTTCCTTATAAAAAATTATCCTTCCACAGAAGAAAGTAAAAATTTGATATCAAGTTAAATATTGTTTTTTTTTTTTTTAACAATTCCCTTAGCTACTCTCTGCATATCCATTCTCATATAAAATCCATGTATTCAATTTTGCAGAAAGGGATCACAGTACAGATGGATTTTCCCTTTCTCCATCCTTCCCACATTTCCCCCCTTCTTTTGTTTTTCCTTTCCTCCCTTCCTTCCTTTCTTCTTTTTCCTTCCTTCCTTCCTCTCTCTCTCTCTTTCTTATATTTACTTATTTGTGATGTGGACCTTTTTAAAAAAATTATTTACTTATTTTTGGCTGTGCTCGGTCTTTTGCTGTTGCACCAGCTTTTCTCTAGCTGTGGCGAGTGAGGGCTACTCTCTAGTTTTGGTAGGCAGTGTATACTTCTTGTTGCGGAGGCTTCTTGCTCGAGCACGGGCTCGGGCACTTGGGCTTTCAGTAGTTGCCGCACGTGACTCAGCAGTTGTGGCTCCCAGGCTCTAGAGCACAGGTTCAATAGTTGTGGTGCCTGGGCTTAGTTGTTCCATGGCAGGTGGAATTTCCCCAGATCAGGGATCAAACCCATGTCTCCTGCATTGGCAGGCGGATTCTTGACATGGAGCCACCAGGGAAGCCCTGATGTGGACCATGTTTAAAGTCTTTATGAGAACTGCTCTGCTGCGTGGCTTGCAGTCTCAGGTTTTATGGTGATAGGATTAGTTTCCGGGTGGTCTTTGGCCAATCATTCTAATTCAGAGTCTTTCCTGGTGGCGCACGCATCGCTCAGCCAAGATGGATGCTAGCAAGAGGGATTCTGGGAAGTGGACGGACACGCAGTGTCTCCTTTCAACCTTTCCTGAACTCTTCTGGTTGGTGGTGGCTTATTAGTTCTGTATTCCTCATCAGGATCTCCTGTCATAAAACAACCCATGCAAATGGTTACTATGGTGCCTGGCCAAGGTGGGCAGTTTCAATCAGTGTGCTTCCCCTAACAATATTGCTTCTGCTCTACATTTTGGTTTTTTGGCCATGAGGCATGTGGGATCTTAGTTCCTTGGCCAGGGATCGAACCTGTGTACCCTGCATTGGAAGGCAGATTCTAAGCACGGGACTACCAGGGAAGTCCCTCCTTAGCTGATTCTTAAAGGATGAATGAAATAAGGAGTTTAGGAATATGGGAGGGCACACCAAGTGCAAGGAAGGTAGCAAGGAGAGAAAAGCACAGTGGGAGAAACTACAGAGAGTTTGGTATTCCTGGAACATCCAGTGTGAAGTGGGGATGGGCTGGAGGTGAGGCTAGGGAATTAGTCAAGAGCTAGATGGTGGCACTTACTGAATGCTGAGATAGAGAGCCTGGGCTTTATCTAGAGGACAGAGGGGAGATATTGACGTTTAATAAGAAAGGTGAAAGGGTCGGATATTGACATGGTTAGATTTTTGCCTTTTAGAGACAATTTCTGTGTGTGTGTGTATGTGTGTGTGTGTGTGTGCTCATGCACAGTTTGATCTGGCAGCTAAGAGATTACTGTAGCAGGAGATACGAAGGTCCTAAATCAATTGAATACTGTCAGGAAATGAATGACAGAATCAAATTGGATAAATTAAAGAGAGTTTTCATGAAGGGACTATTTTCAGAGATAAGGTATAGGAAAGGTGCAGGGATTGTGTGGTACCTGGAGTCAGCAACAGGGGAGTCAGCAACAGCTACCATCCAGGCCTGAAGGGACAAGAAGAGGAAGCTGTTGTTCAGTCAGTCAGTTGTGTCTAACACTTTGCGACCCCATGGACTGCAGCATGCCAGGCTTCCTTTCCATCACCAACTCACGGAGCTTGCTCAAACTCACATCCATTGTGTCGGTGATGCCAACCAACAATCTCATCTTCTATAATCCCCTTCTCTTCTTGCCTTCAATCTTTCCCACCATCATGGTCTTTTCTAATGAGTCAGCTCTTCAGATCCAGGTGACCAAAGTATTGGAGCTTCAACTTCAGCATCAGTCCTTCCAATGAATATCCAGGACTGATTTCCTTTAGGATTGACTGGTTTGATCTCCTTGCAGTCCAAGGGCCTCTCAAGAGCCTTCTCTAATATCACATTTTTATTTATTATTTTTTAATTTTTAAATATGAATTTATTATTTTAATTGGAGGCTAATTACTTTACAATATTATAGTGATTTTGCCATTCATTGACATGAATCTGCCATGGGTGTACATGTGTTCCCCATCCTGAACCCCCCTCCCACCTCCCTCCCCATCCCATCCCTCTGGGTCATCCCAGTGCATCAGCCCCGAGCACCCTGTCTCGTGCATCAAATCTGGATTGGCGATTCATTTCACAAATGATAATATGCAAGTTTCAATGCCATTCTCCCAAATCATCCCACCCTCGCCCACTCCCACAGAGTCCAAAGACTGTTCTATATATCTATATCTCTTTTGTTGTCTCACATATAGGGTTATCGTTACCATCTTTCTAAATTCCATATATATATGTTAGTATACTGTATTGGTGTTTTTCTTTCTGGCTTACTTCACTCTGTATAATAGGCTCCAGTTTCATCCACCTCATTAGAATTGATTCAAATGTATTCTTTTTAATGGCTGAGTAATATTCCATTATGTATATGTACTACAGCTTTTTTATCCATTCATCTTCTGATGGACATCTGGGTTGCTTCCATGTCCTGGCTATTATAAACAGTGCTGTGATGAACGTTGGGGTACATGTGTCTCTTTCAATTCTGGTTTCCTCGGTGTGTATGCCCAGTAGTGGGATTGCTAGGTCATATGGCAGTTCTATTTCCAGTTTTTTAAGGAATCTCCACACTGTTCTCCATAGTGGCTGTACTAGTTTGCATTCCCACCAACAGTGTAAGAGGGTTCCCTTTTCTCCACATCCTCTCCAGCATATATTGCTTGTAGACTTTTGGATAGCAGCCATTCTGACTGGTGTGAAGTGGTACCTCCCTGTGATTTTGATTTGCATTTCTCTGATAATGAGTGATAACATCACATTTTGAAAGCATCAATTCTTCAGCACTCAGCCTTCTTTATGGTCTAAATCTCACTTCCATACATGACTACTGGAAAAACCATAGCTTTGACTATACAGACCTTTGTTGGTAAAGTTGTGTCTCTGCTTTTAATACACTGTCTAGGTTTGTCATAACTTTTCTTCCAAGGAGCAAGTATCTTTAAGTGGGTTACCCCAACAAAGAGAACTAGAGGGCTGCCCATCAGGACCTGTGACTTCAGGTCAAGTGTTTTGGCAAGATTCAGGCATCCCTGCAGGAGGGAGCCAAAGGAGTGAATACTACAGCTTCATGCCTTGCCCTTCTCTGAGCTACTATTATCAATACTGTTACCATCTATGGCCCCCTCCATTGTCAGAACCCTTTGGGAAGCCAGATGTAATCTATATAGGTCAGGTATAGACAACCTCCAAGAGCACAAAACAGAGTAGACACCAGGAAGGCATAATTCTGAAGGGGCAAGTATAAGGTAGTGTTGGGAGGAAAGAAATTTTCCTACCTATTGGCTGGTATATTCATTAAACTGACATAAGACAGATTTTTTTTTTAATTGCATGATGCCATTTATATAATGTCTTCAGCCACACAAAGCAACAGGTAACATTTATCAAATATTTACTATAAGGCTAATACTATTCTAATACATTATATGAGTCAAGTCAATCCACAGAACAATCTGAAGATAGGTGCTTTATTATCCTCATATTCAATTCAGTTCAGTTCAGTCACTCAGTCATGTCCAACTCTTTGTGACCTTATGAATCATGATGCCAGGCCTCCCTGTCCATCACCAACTCCCAGAGTTCAGCCAAACTCACATCTATCGAGTCAGTGATGCCATCCAGCCAACTCATCCTCTGTCGGCGCCTTCTCCTCCTGATCCCAATCCCTCCCAGCATCAGGGTCTTTTCCAGTGAGTCAACTCTTTGTCTGAGGTGGCCAAAGTATTGGAGTTTCAGCTTTAGCATCAGTCCTTCCAAAGAACACCCAGGACTGATCTCTTTTAGGATGGACGGTTGGATCTCCTTGCAGTCCAAGGGACTCTCAAGAGTCTTCTCCAACACCACAGTTCAAAAGCATCAATTCTTTGGTGCTCAGCCTTCTTTACAGTCCAACTCTCACATCCATACATGACCACAGGAAAAACCATAGCCTTGACTAGACGGACCTTTGTTGGCAAAGTAATGTCTCTGCTTTTGAATATGCTGTCTAGGTTGGTCATAACTTTTCTTCCAAGGAGTAAGTGTCTTTTAATTTCATGGCTGCAGTCACCATCTGCAGTGATTTTGGAGCCCAAAAAGATAAAGTCTGACACTGTTTCCACTGTTTCGCCCTCTATTTGCCATGAAGTGATGGGACTGGATGCCATGATCTTCGTTTTCTGAATGTTGAGCTTTAAGCCAACTTTTTCACTCTCCTCTTTCACTTTCATCAAGAGGCTCTTTAGTTCCTCTTTACGTTATGCCATAAGGGTGGTGTCATCTGCATATCTGAGGTTATTGATATTTCTCCCAGCAATCTTGATTCCAGTTTGTGCTTCTGCCAGCCCAGCATTTCTCGTGATGTACTCTGCATATAAGTTAAATAAACAGGGTGACAATATACAGCCTTGACATACTCCTTTTCCTATTTGGAACCAGTCTGTTGTTCCATGTCCAATTCTAACTGTTGCTTCCTGACCTGCATACAGATTTCTCAAGAGGCAGGTCAGGTGGTCTGGTATTCCCATCTCTTTCAGAATTTTCCACACTTTATTGTGATCCACACAGTCAAAGGCTTTGGCATAGTCAGTAAAGCAGAAATAGATGTTTTTCTGGAACTCTCTTCCTTTTCCCATGATCCAGTGGATGTTGGCAATTTGATCTCTGGTTCCTCTACCTTTTCTAAAACCAGCTTGAACATCTGAAAATTTGCAGTTCATATGTTGCTGAAGTCTGGCTTGGAGAATTTTGAGCATTACTTTACTAGCATGTGAGATAAGTGCAATTGTGCAGTAGTTTGAGCATTCTTTGGCATTGCCTTTCTTTGGGATTGGAATGAAAACTGACCTTTTCCAGTCCTGTGGCCACTGCTGAGTTTTCCAAATTTGCTGGCATATTGAGTGCAGCACTTTCACAGCATCATCTTTCAGGATTTGAAACAGCTCAACTGGAATNTAAGTGCAATTGTGCAGTAGTTTGAGCATTCTTTGGCATTGCCTTTCTTTGGGATTGGAATAAAAACTGACCTTTTCCAGTCCTGTGGCCACTGCTGAGTTTTACAAATTTGCTGGCATATTGAGTGCAGCATTTTTACAGCATCATCTTTCAGGATTTGGAATAGCTCAACTGGAATTCCTTCACCTCCACTAGCTTTGTTCATAGTGATGCTTTCTAAGGCCAATTTCATGGATGGAACTGGCCACCTCTATGAGCCATTCACTGTGGCTATTAGCATCTCTGATGTCATCATCCAGTGGCAATGAGATAAGACAGGTAACCTGATTCCCTAATAGTAACATCTGTCAAAAGGGATGGTGCTACCTGCTTCCAGGATATGAATGGTTTCTTAAGACAAAGGAACAAGGCAGCCTCTACCCCCAACTTCACTGTCAGCTCAACTTGTTATCCTAGGGTTTCCTGTATGTGGCCACTTGGTTATATTTTCCAAGAATCTTTCAATGCCCCCTTCTATTTAGGCACAAAATTCCAACACCTAACATGGTGTGGGTGACCTCTCATGAACTGTCCTCAGTCCACTTCTGTGGTTTCATCTCCCCTCTTTCTTAGCATCTAGTTAGGTGATACTAATAATAAACTTTATACAATTCCAGTGCATTTTGTTTCACCTGCCTCACCATCCTCTATAAACCCCCTTTTACTTTGACTTGCTGAAATTCTGAGCCTCACTGCAAATCACCTCAACTTGACCTTGCCTGCCTTGTGAAGACTCCCTTTCTGCTTCACATGTTGGATATCACAGATCTGTCACAAAATACATGGTCAGGACTCTGGTTGCCTTGGCAAGCACTCCAATTTATCTGGGATTTCTGTGTTTCTGTATTTCACTCATGCCCTCTGTGCAGCAGATGATTTTTTTTTCTTTTTAGTTTATTTAGTTTTAATTGAAATATAATTGCTTTACAGTATTGTGTTGGTTTCTACTAAACATCAACATGAATCAGGCATAGGTTTACCCATGTCCCCTCTTACTTGTACATCCCTCCCACCTCCCTCCCCATCCCACCCTCCAGGTTGTTACTGAACCCTGGTTTGAGTTCCCTGAGTCATACAGGAAATTCCCATTGGCTCTTGTAATCTAAGTTTCCCTGTGACTCTCTCCATACATCCCACCCCCTCCTTCTACCCCGCTGCAGCTGTGTCCATAAGTCTGTTTTCAATGTCTGTGTTTCCACTGCTTGTGCAGTAGACACTCTTTTAATGCCCTTCCTGTATCCCCTCTCCTTGCCCTGGAGGTCACTGTAGACAGTGTCTCTCTGTGCCAAAGTCTTCATGCATCTCTCTGCTGAGGGGGTTCTCTGACTGTGGATGCATGCTTGGTCTGCTTGGGGTGGGCAGAAGGACAAGGGATTTGCTGCCCTTCAGGTGTAATCTGATGAAGAATGGGGGCTGGTTGGCTACATTTTCTGGCTTCCTCCTCCTTGGATGGGATAACTCAGAGATGCTATAGCTCCCAGAGTGTCCTGTAGGAGAATGTTGCAGAAGTGGTCCTCATTTTTTTTTAATGTGGATCATTTTTTTAAAGTCTTTATTGAATTTTTTACAACACTGCCTCTGTGCTATGCCTTGGTCTCTTGACCACAAGGCATGTGGGATCACAGTCCCCCAAACAGGGACTGAACTGGCACTGCCCGTATCAGAAGGTGAAGTGCCAATCATTGGACCACCAAGGAAGTCCCCCTCACTTTGCTTATGTCTCTCTGGATCAGTTCCTTTGGATGGTTCCCTCCCACACTGACTTTGAGCCTGACCAGATGGTTTTCTTTGGCCAATGGGACTTAATAAATGTAACACAACCAAAGTTCAAAAGGTGTTTGGACACAAGAGTTTGACCTCTTCTCTATATCTGATATCTTTCTTAATTGCTCCCAAGTCCATGTCTTGGGGTCTGATATCACACTTGCTTGAGTATGCTAGGTACCTATTTATTGAATGGACTAAACCTTCTGCTTGTATGTTTACCCTAAGACTATGGCTCCCGTTACTTTCTTTGTCCATTAGTTTCAAACTCTCATAACTTTTTTTTGGTCCTTTCCTCCTTTCTAAGTTCATGGCCAGAATGGCTTGTTTCAGGCTTCAGTGTCTGGGTCCAAATTTGGCTCACATCTTGCCTCATTGCAGACACAACTCTCCGAAGTTCCCTTGGCCTGATTCTGCATCCCTCTCCCTGATGGTACTGCGCCCGGACTCTAAGAGACCAATAGTGGCTTGTTTCCCAAACTCCTCCCCACATCTTGGGCTCTGCAAGGTCTTACTTGGTCTCCTATTCTTGGTTGACACTCCTTAGAAACACAGGCAACAAGAACTGACTAGAATCAACTGTTTCATGCCAACTACTTTTTTAACATGCAAACTCCATAATTTTTTAAGAGAACTGATAGCGTCCTGATGAAACTGACATTGCTCCCCCATCCCTAACCCCTGCCCTCACAGATGTGGAGAACAAGCTAAGGGCAAGGAAACAGAATTTGTGGATCTCCTTGCTGTTTTCTGCTGCTGGCTTCTTAATTTCTCCTTAAGTCCCAAGATTTTAGACTATTAATGGTAATTAATTAATTGAAGTCATTTAACACAGGCACAAATTAGGATATTCTTATAACTGTTCCTAACATGCTTGCTTTTCCTGATTACAGTATCTCATAACACATCTGTTTATCATTTACTGAGCATCTAATGCTATTGCGAACCTTTTGAATTTTTTCTAACCACATATTTTGATATTTATTGAGTGCTTGCTAAATGCACAGCACTGTGTTAGACACTAAGGAGGCAGTCGAAGAAATACAAAATTTCTCTTCTACTTTTTATCAAGTATAAATCCAATGATTGTTGTTTTAATCTCTGCATCTATGAGCAGTTTTGTTTGGGAACTTGGAATCCATAAAAAATGTAGGAGCAAAACTGAAAAGCAGACCAGGAGGACCTGAAATGAACTGGCAAACAAGTTGGTTTACGTGCTTAATCACTCAAGAAATCTTGTTCAGTCTGGTTCTCTCTCTCGTCTAGTGTGAAGGCATTGTTTGAACCACAGCAGGAAGCAAAAGGGTTCAAATGCTCACAGCAAATTTCTGGGAATATAAACATCACATTTCATCTCCTTTTCCTCGTGTGTAAAATTTGAGGTTAATCTAATGCCTTTCCAAGATCTTTTCCTGCTCTGTAATTCCATAACTTCAGTTATTGGTTGTTAAAATGTAAATGAGTCTGGATAAATCAGTTAGAATAACCAGCAGGTATCTCACAATATTTTGGTGGGGTACCAACTGCTGAGTGGTCTGACAAGTGTTTAGAAATCATTATCATCAAAGTCATTAAAAGCATACAACTTTCAGTTCAGTTCAGTTCAGTTCAGTCAGTCATGTCCGACTCTTTGAGACCCCATGAATCACAGCATGCCAGGCCTCCCTGTCCATCACCAACTCCAGAGTTCACTCAGACTCACGTCCATTGAGTCCGTGATGCCATCCAGCCATCGCATCCTCGGTCGTCCCCTTCTCCTCCTGCCCCCAACCCCTCCCAGCATCAGAGTCTTTTTCAATGAGTCAGTTCTTCGCATGAGGTGGCCAAAGTATTGGAGCTTCAGCTTTAGCATCATTCCTTCCAAAGAAATCCCAGGGTTGATCTTCAGAATGGACTGATTGGATCTCCTTGCAGTCCAAGGGACTCTCAAGAGTCTTCTCCAACATCACAGTTCAAAAGCATCAATTCTTCGGTGCTTAGCTTTCTTTACAGTCCAACTCTCACATCCATACATGACCACAGGAACAACCATAGCTTTGACTGGTACATGTATACAATAGAATATTACTCAGCCATAAAAAGGAATGAAATTTTGTCATTTTTGGTATGTGGATGGACCTAGATAGACACTGTCATACCGAGTAAAGTCAGAAAGAGAAAAACAAATATCATGTATTAACACATACAAGTGAAATCTAGAAAAATAGTACAGATGACCCTATTTCCAAGGCAGGAATAGAGACAAAGACTTAGAGAACAGATGTGTGGATGTGCTTTGGGGTGGGTGGAGGGTGAGACAAATTGGGGGAGTAGCAAAACTTTTCTTCTTGTCCCCACTTTATATGAAGGAATTATCAACACTTGATACTTCTACTTCATCTTACTGACTGCAGCCTCTCGGTTTGACGTCCCTCCTGTAGCAGACACTATCGATTTCCTGTTCAAATCCCTTTGGGCCTCAGCATTTAGTGCATGCAAGCCTCTGGATCTACTTGTCTGAGAATTTTCTCTGGCGACCAAATTATGCTGTTTGAGCATTTGCCAAGTCAAAATGCTGCAGAGTCAATGCCACCTAGGAGAAACTATCAATCATGAATCGGTGTCTTATTGCAATTGGTCTATAAATACCCCTGTTCCCTCCCCACTCAGGCAGTATGACTCTGAGACATGATTCTAAACCAGCTCCCAGAGTTTCCTACTGGGACTGAGTCTCAGTTACTCATAGTGACAACTTGTTATACGATATATCCTTAATTCCTGCCTTCCCTTCCCTTTCTCAATTGCCCACTCTCCTGCCAATATTTACTAGAATCACTCTTTGAATAAACAACTTGTATTTAATCCTTATCCCAAGGATAACGGGACCCAAACCAACATACTTTTCTTCCCATGTGCTAAGGTGGCTCCTCCAATTTTAATGATGACCTCATCTCTAAAGCCAGCGGCCACTGTTGCCCCATCCCTCCTTTCCTAATCCTCAACTCCGTTCTGTTCACAGTCCTGCCCTCTCTCAATTATCCTTCCATATCCCTCACAGTCCAAGTTCTGTCTCCTCTTTCTCCTTCCACGTCCAAAGTCCCCTGAAATTTTGTGCTAGAACCTCTTTCATTTTCTCTCAACACTCTTCCTGATGATGCTATTTAGCTATGGCATAACTGCGGTGCATGTGGGTGGATGCTTGTATATTTGACTTTCAGCTCATTGATCACCTTCATCTCTTCTTGGCTTTGGTAACTCACCTCCATGGACCTTATCATTGTCTGGAAGTGCTCAATTTGGGGACTCTTGAGTTTCAACACCCTACTCACCATATCTTTCTTCCTTTCAGCTCTCTCACTACTAATCTCAATTAACCTTTTCTTCTACTTTCTTGATATTCCATTTTTAAAAAATGCCATTGCTTTTTCTCCCCACTTCCATCACCCCCATTTGAGTGCTATTTAAGAAAATGACTCAGTTGGTAATACTATATCCTGCTTGGCCCCTTGGTACTGGCCAGAAGTCATTGCTGGCCCTCTGTCAGCATCTTCTCCCATTCCCATTTTCAGAGCACAAGACTTTATCTCTTTTGAAGCCCCCATCCCAGTCCTGCTTTCTTTACTCTAAACATTGACCTTGCCTCCTACATCTTTGAAATAACTGTGACTCCTAAGTGGATATTCTTCCCATATCCTCCTCTGTGACCTAAAAACTGAACTTCATCTGCCCACTCTTCTCTTTGTTATATCAAAGAAAGGAGAGTTCCTTTTTCATGTGCTGGCTCATCACTTCACTTTTAAATAAAACCCAGCTAACCAGGAGATGCACGAAAATGAAGAGCTCAGGATTGAAGGAAGTTCTGGTAAAAGGACTTGTAATGAAATTAGATTTTAGGAAAAACTAGAAGAATTGGATGTTTAGGGGAGTCAATGCCACATTTAAAGTTATAAATGAAGGGCCATTCTAGGATCCCGCAATTTTCTTCATTTTCTTATCAACTTTATAATGGGGGAAAGTGTTAACATGCTGTAACATTCTTAAGTTTATTTCATTCTATGTCAGAAAATTAGGGGTTTGTGTCAATGTTTCATTTGCAACCTAAGAATTTATTATTTCCAATTATTCTCATCAGAGGACCTCAGCATATCACAACAATAACCCAAAAATCATGTCAAATAGCTTTAGGGACAAAAATAATTTGTCAAGAGAGTTTATTACTTTTTCTATATGTAGAAAGCCATGTAGAAGCCATCAACTAATATCCAATCATTATATTTAGGTTAGAAGAGTTAACTCAGACGTAATTTTTTGATTCTCTGACCCTCAGAGGATTTTAGCCACCAAAACATCTTTAGATACATTTTAGTACAAAAAGTCAAACTAAAATTCTTGTTTTTCAACTGCCCTGCGGTTATTTGAATCTCAAATAATATATTCCAGAAAATTTGTACAGGGTTTCTAACAAAATGATGAATCTGAGCTCTAATGTAAAATAAAGTTTCTGCTGTAGTCGGGGGAAATCATTTAAACATCAGGGTTCATATTTTATTTTTAAAGCTTTACTTCTTTGAGTAGTTACACTTAAGTGTATAATTATTGCAAACTTAACTATCAGCATCACTCTCTGATAACATTACTACAACATTATGATCTACAGCTAAAAGACCTTTTGAAATAGAAACTGATTTCTAGATATTCACTCATTTGAGAAAAAGAGGTATAATTTCCCCCTTCTTTTATATTTATCAGGCTTTAACTACAGGCTTTATTTTCTCTGCTCAAAGAACTCATCTATTCTAGTATTGATAATTTCTAAGTTGGGAATTTCAGGGAAACACTGGAGTCTGTCAGTCAGTGATTTGCTGGTTGTTAACAACTTCTATTTTCTAAATTTCTGCCTATAAATAAATGGGTACTATAGGAATAATTTCTTAAAGACTAGTTCTTCAAGTACCTTCTCTCTGAGTTGGTGACTAAATCATTCTTTTGTGACCCAAGTGCCTGTATCAGTCAAGAAGCACATAATGATATCTACTATGAGGAGGGCATACTGGTTGTCAGTAGGAGGGACAGAGTGTTGAGTGGATTTTATATTCTTGGAGAAGACAAGTTACAAGGACCTGAAAAGTTGGTTGACATTATGAGATGAAAATCTAAGAATTCTTGTATAAGTCTTTTAAAAATACTATTGTGCTGTAATTTGGCTTGGTTTGGTTGCAAGGCTTGGAGAATCATTCCAGCAATAAAGGGACATTTATTGAGAATGTATTGGTTTGAGTAATGCTGGTTGTTCTAAAGATAAAATCTTGAAACTCAGTGCCTTAATATAATAATTTTTCATTTACATAAGTTCATCTAAGTCAAGAGTCAGGGATGTGGGCTCCTCTCATCTTTTAACTCTGCCATCTTTAGCTTTTGCTTTCAAAGTTATTGTTCTTGATCACATCAAGCCTCAGAACAGAAACGAGTGTGGAAAATCAACCTGCATGTAGTTTTTTATCCATCAAGCATAGAAGAAATGCACATCACTTCTGTTTACAATAGCTTGTTTGGGATTATCATATGATCACATCTACGTGCAAGGCAGTCTGGGAAATGAGGTCTTTCTGTAGCTCATGTAGAAGAGGAAGTTAGTTTGATGATTAGCTTTTAAGTCTCTGTCACAGAGTTCTTTGGCTGAGAAGTTGAGCAGGAAGTTATTAGAAACTCAGATGAAATATTTGCATCTCCCAAGACCTGGGTGGGCGCTCTTATGCTAACTACACTCTATTCTCCATTCTATAGCAACTAGTGAGTCAAATTTCCTAAGGAATCTGGTATGATTGGTGGAGATAATTACCATGGTCTATAATGAATTACAGATCACTGAAATATTTCGGCCAGGTGATCTCATGGACCGTGGCTGATTCATGGATGTGTTGCCATTGGGTTGAGTGTCTAATTCTTCACTTAATTAGATTGTCATTCCTAAGAAGGTACAACCCACAAAAGCTTTCTTGAGTAAAAAATATGGCTAGGTCATCATCTTATTATCACTACCACCAATAACAGGCCTTTATTCTATGCACTCAGCACTGTGTCCAGAACTTGACATGGACTATATTATTGATCTTTCACAACCCTCATATTTTCTTAACCATTTCAAATAAAATGAGCCTCTGAGGGATTTCATTATTGAGCCAAGTCTCCAGTGCTGTTTAATCCAAATCACATCACTTTTCCTTTAGACATTACTGTTTTTGGTTTCCTTCAACTATAAGAGGGGCATTGAGCATGGTGATGTCTGTGACAGATTGACTGGTGACTGGTCCAAGGAAAGGAACAAATTATGTACAATGGAAATTCCCAAAAGATAAAAATTCCCTGTTCTAGAACAATCAGAGAAGGTGTGAGGGAAGAACTTGGACTTGATGTAAGTCATAATATATTAAGTTGGGGCCCAAAAGAATTCATGGCAGCCATGTTGGAAAAGTAAGGCTCTGGGCTCTTTTCCTTTAGCTAGCGTGGGAGTAGATCTTGTAGTCAGAAAAACTATCCCTTAAGGGCTTCTTAAGTAGGAATCCTTTTGGAAACACTTAGGATCAAATCTATTTCCTGTTGTTTCTGTCTTCATCCCCCAGAGGAATATGGCCAGAGAATTCTTTTGACTGACAAAATTACTTGCATTGGAAGTGAAAGTAAAGTTATACAATATGGATTCAATATCATTGGGGTATTAAGACACTACTATAAATATTCAAAATACATGTATCTGACAAAAAAGTCCTATCCGTAATAGGTAAAGAACCCCTACAAATCAAAAATTGAGACAGATAACCCAAAAGAAAACATTTTAAGGGCAAAACACCTGAACAGATACTGCATAAAAAAAAAAAAATCTAAAACACAAATAAGCATACGAAGAAGCATTCAGCTTCAGTGGATCATCAGGGAAACACAGAGTACAAACCACAACTAGACACACTACGCACCCGTCAAAACAGCTAAAAGGAAAACAGGATAAAATATCAAACGTTGCTAGGGATGTGGAGCAATCAGAATCTTCACACATGGCTAGGAGGTGTGCAAACTGGCACAATTACTTTGGAAAACTGTTTACCAGTTTGTCCGTGGTAAGCAGAATTCTGGGAGGGCTCCCAATGTTTCTGCTCCCTGTGTCCTTGTGCCCCAAATAATCCCCTCCCCTTGAGTAAGAGCAGGATTCTGTCTATGACAACTTTCTTTCTGTGATTAGATTTATCACATGGCAGAGGTGAAGAGGTTTATCAAATGTAGTTAAAGCCCCAAATCAGTTTAGTCTGATTCAAAAGAATCAAAAGAGAAATTTTCCTGGGTGGGCCTGACCTAATCAGGTTAACATTAACCAGGGACTGTCCCTTCCAGAAAGCAGAGATCTGAAGGGTGAGACTGTATGAAAGCTTATGGAGGAGGCCATGTGGCAAGGTCATGAGGGTCACCTCTAGAAGCTGGGAGTAGTCCTGGTCCTACAGCCAGCAAGAAAATAAAGATTCCAGGTCTGCAACTACAATAAGTTGAACTCTCATTAAAATCTGAATGTGCTTGGAAGAGGATTTTCCCTTAGTTGTGCCTCTAGATGTGGACATAGCTGGTCAATATCCAGAACTCAGTCTGTGAGGCTTTAAGCAGAAGCCTCACTAACCAACTAACATGTGCCAGATTCTTTATGCAAGAAAAAGAAGAAATAACCAATTTGTGTGGTTTTAGGTCATTAAATTTGTAATGGTTTGTTATATAACAAAGGAAAACTGATATTCCTAAGAATATTCCCAACAGAAAGGTATAAATGTATTCACCAATATACATATACTACAATATGCACAGAAGCAATATTTTTTAAGCAATTTAGCCTAAAGCTATAAACTATCCAGGTGAGCAAAAGGGGGACTCTTGGAATGCTGATAATAGTTTATCTCTTGATTTAGATGCTGGGTACATATGTGTGCCCATTTAATGAAAATTTTTCAAGCTGTGCTCTTTCCTAAATTCAGTTCAGTTGCTCAGTTGTGTCCAATTCTTTGCGACCCCATGGAAGTAGCACACCAGGCTTCCCTGTCCATCACCAACTCCTGGAGCTTGCTCAAACTTATGTCCATCGAGTCGGGGATGCCATCCAACCATGTCATCCTCTGTTGTCCCCTTCTTCTCCTGCCTTTAATCTTTCCCAGCATCTGGGAAAGAAATCTTTCCTAAATTGTACTTCAATAAAATTAAAATGACCAGAAATTTACTCTTTCATTACTAATAGTATAATTACTACTGGACTAGAAAATTTTTTAACAATTATACATATAAAAGTGGTCACATGATTTTACTTGTGTAATCATCCTAGCCTTAGTCCTTCATGAGCAAAAAATAAAACATCATAGTAAAAGAAAAAAACTTAATTGTCAGCTGTTTGGATTTCTACTTTAATTCTCACATACTTTTTGGTCAACACTCAACACATTACTTTGATAAATAATTTTCATCTTATTTTTCAAAGGAATTAAAATTGGCAGCATATTGAAAAATTTAAAGCAATCTTTAGAATAATTTGTCATTGTTGTAAACTTACTCATTCTCCTGGACATATACATCTCTCTCACAGATCTGGGCCACATCATGATAAAATAGAAAACTTTAGTTTCAACACACCTTTCTGAGGGTAAAGTTATAGGTACTTTTATTCCATTTTCAAGAGGAAATATAACTGCTCATGGTCTTGTGGAGTTAGGCAAAATAATCGACAAATATTCATTGAGGCTCTTAAACATAGGCCACTGTGCTCAATATAGACACTATAAAAAGACACAGTATATTGTCTTTTGGAAGATTTACAACCTACCTGAAGAAGTGCATACTCAAGCACACTAATGACATATGCTCATATAATACCAAATAAGTGTTAAATATAGAAAAAAGTAAAGAAAAAATAACTGAATTCTAAAATGGTGCCCAAAAGGCAAAGTATTTGGCAGTCAGGGAAAGCTTCCTGGAGGCAGCATGATAGAAAAACAAAATTATTTTCCATTTGGCTTTAAATCTGAGGGTACTTTTAACCTCTTGGAGCTTTAAAGATTTTCATCTGAGAATTAGAGCTGATGCCAATAATTTCTATCTCACCAATGCATGAAATGAAATAACTTAGTAAAATAGCAGGCCCTCTCCTGTCCTTCAGATGAATAACTGCTGAGAATCTCTGCTGTCTTACACTGAGTATCTAGAAGGATGGGGTGATAGGTAGGGAGAGGAAGGAAAAGGAAGTGTTGAGGGTTTAAAATAAAAATAGATAAGAAATGTTGACCAAAGTACAGTACAGCATGATGAAAATAAGACTGAACAGTGTTTGGGAAACCCAGAGGAGTAAAGAAAGAAGTTTTCTTACAGGCTGGCAAATCCAATAATAACTGGCATTGATAAGAAAACCAGAAATAGAGAAGATTCCATCCCTGAATATTCACCTTTTAAGTCGGAATATTCACCTTTTAAGTGGGAAGACCCCTGGAGAAGGAAATGGCAATCCACTCCAGTATTCTTGCCTGGAGAATCCCATGGACAGAGAAGCCTAGTACATTACAGTCCACCGGGTCGCGAAGGGTCGGACACGACTGAGCGACTTCACCTTCACCTTCAAGTGGGAAGATACTACTTACACCCATGTTTACTTACATGTATGAACTGACTGGGCTTCCCAGGGGGCACTACCAGTAAAAAAAAAAAAAAAAAAACAAAAAAACCAAATGCCAATGTAGGAGATGTAAGAGACTGTGGGTTTGATCCCTGGGCCAGGAAGATCCCTTGGAGGAGAGCATGGCAACCTACTCCAGTGTTCTTGCCTGGAGAATTCCGCGGACACAGAAGCCTGGGGGCTATGTCCCTAGGGTTGCAAAAAGTTTCATGAACTGACTAGAGAACAAGTAATGAAACATTACAGCTTAAGTCACGTAGTCTTTGCTTTTTCATCCCACAGGAATTTCGAGACGGGAAAGCTCATAGCATCAGGGAAGCTTGGGGACTCAGTCTAGGAGGATGGGTGGGCATGGATCCAAAGAAGGAAAAGAATGTTTATTCTCAGCAAGTGTAGTTTCACGCAACAATTCATTGGAAGTATCTTGCCATAGACTGACTTTTACTTAAACATGTCTCAGAGCAAAAAATCATTGGATAAGAGTACTTCTGAGAGATCGTGGAAAAGTAAGGGGGATGTGGCAAGGTAAAAGCCCATCTTTCCTAGATGAGAATTGCAAGTTTGAGGCTGTAATGCAAAGGATGGGAAAGAGGCTGAGGTGTCTGATTCCGCCCCAAGTAGGAGTTCCTTGAGATTCTAAGGTAAGTGTATGCAGAGGATTCAGATTCTTTTATGAGATTGTTTTCTACACCTCGTTGCTCAATTCCCATCACCAAAACTGTAAATCCCTTGTTGAGCTGTTCACCACCATACAAATAAGAAATAACTTTCTTAGAAAATTAATATGTTAAGCCATGATCTGTCTCAGCTACACCTGGGTTTGCTTACATTGCTGAGATCAAATGCTAAGAGCACAGTTTCAAAAAGGAGAAGTTAACAGGATAATGATGTCTGCGCATCCCATGGAAAGGGCCTGGTAGGGGGTGAGTTGGTGTTTAGTCGCTCAGTTGAGTCCCACTCTTTTGCAACCTCACAGATTGTAGCTGGTCATACTCCTCTGTCCATGGGATTTCCCAGGCAAAAATACTGGAGTGGATTGCCATTTCCTTCTCCAGGGCATCTTCCCCACCCGAGAATAGAACCCGAGTCCCCAGTGTTTCTTGCATTGTAGGCAGGGCTTTTTACCACGGAGTCACCTGGGTAGCCCGGGTGCGGAGGGCGGCGAGAGGGTTAGATTTTCCCCACCAATTGCAGCTCTTTTACAAAGGTGGGATTTTTAAAGAGCTTGCTGCCACATCTCTTTTCATACCCTAAAGGCGAGCATGCCCTGCAGAGCAGGTAGCTTGGAGTGCTATATACTAACAGGTTCAAGAGCGGAAGTTCATGTCTGCTTCTTCCCTTGTGTCCCCAAGCCCGTTTTCTACGTCTGCGTCTCTATTCCTGCCCTGCAAATACCTGGGTTTAAATTCTTGACAGTTTTCATCCTGGACCCTTATCTGAGTCAATTTCCTTATCAGAACCATAGGCTTCATAATAACAGCAGCTTCCCAGAGTTGTTGAGAGTATTAAATAAAAGTGTGTATAGAGACATCCCCCCGCAACCCCCCCGTGACTGTCAGCTAGTAATAATCACTACTATATTTATGCGCCTGGTTCCTGGATCTTGCCAAGTTTGGGGGCGTGAGGGTGGAAAGAAGAGGGGATGCTTGTTTGTTGTGTTGGCGGCACCTTGGAAACAGCCCCCAGACCCCGGCCCCAGCGGCACAGGATTCCTCCGTTCGCGTCTCGTCTCGCCACTCCACCCACGCTTCTTCCGCGAGCAACAAGTTCCCCCGCAGGAGCCGCCCGCGCGCCTCCGGCAGCCCTGGCGTCTCCTCCCGGACCTCCGTCCAACTCTCTGGCAGACCCATTTGGGGGTCGGAACCGCGGTGGCCAACGCCCTACGGAGGCAGGAGAACCCGCAGCAGGTGGAAGGAGCCTGAGCCGCGGCTGGGAAGGAGGCGCCACGCGTGGGAAGTCGGGACCGATTCCCCAGCTCGCGCTGCCCTGGCGACGCACAAAGCATCACCCGAAGCGCCCACCGCTCAACTCAAGAGTCTTTCCTGGGGTCAGGAGGGAGGACTGGGACTCGGAATCCTACAGACTTTCCACCCGGCCAGCCCTCCGGTCGCTAGATCGCACGCAGCCCTCCGTCCTCCAGATTCCGCTCGCCCCGGTTTCTCTCTGCCCTCTCACCCTACCCCACCCCTCCTCAGGTCCCCTAAGGACACTTCAGATTCCTGGCAGGACATTTCGCAGGAAGCAAGTAGATCAGCCGCGGCCCTCATCCAGTGCTCTCCGCTCCCTCGCCCTCGCAGACTGTGGACCCTGGAGTCTCCGAAGCAGTCCCGCGGCATCCCGGCTGGGAAACGGCTGAACTCTGACAACTTCTTGGATGGGGATCCCCGCTTTCTGATGGGAAAGCCAAGCCGGCTGCCCACATGCAGGGAGAGACACCCCTACTTCTCCGAGAGAAAATCCCCTTAAAATCTACCTCCCCAGCGTCTACCGCCCCAAGTTGAGATTTAGGGAGCCGACTGAGTGCGCTTCGAGGTGGGTGGGCAGGGGCGAGGTGGGCAAGTTTCAGCCCTCGATTTTGAAAAGAAAAACCAGTTCTGTTTCCAAGTCTCCTGGAGCAGGGGGCCGTCTTCCCTGGAAAAGAGCCGGGACCAGAGTCAGGAAGGGAAGTCTTCCTGGCGCGGGGTTCGAATAGCAAGCAGATGAACTGCGATGTCCAAGCTTCCAGCCCTGTCCCTCGGAAACTAGCCTTTCTCCGGGAGATGGGGGCGGGGGGCACATCCCCGGCGGGTCTGCCACACCAAGCCCAGACGGCCTGCACTTCTTGCCTCACTCCCAGGCAGCCTTGAGAACTTGGTCGCTCGGACAGCAGCCCGGGCGCACCGCATTGTTTGAAAGGTGTTATCCTGTTTTCTCCACCAAGTCAAAGGGCGATCAATTGTTTTCATGACCTTCCGAGTAGAATTTGAAGGGCATTTTAATTACATAACCCGTGAAAGATCACCGGAGGCGATGTCGTGTGAAGAGCCGATGGCAGAATATCTGCATCGCACAAGAAAGAAAACTTGCGAATCTGCAATGAGATTGCGCAGGGTTGCCACCGTTTAGAAACAAACAAGCGAAATTCAAGGGAGATGCTTACCTTTCGGACTCCAAAGCCGTGCTCTACTGCAACTTGGCGAGCTTCTTCCTCTCCCCCTCTGTGCAACTCCACAAGAAAATGATTCGTGAAGACAGGTCTCTCGGCAGATGCAAAAACCATGACACAGAAGAGGAGCCCCGCGGCCGCCTTCCCTTGGGAGATACAACCACCTCTCATCTTTCTTTGGGAGTGAAAAGTGGTGTCAGGAGGCGCGCAGGATGGCGGAGCAGGGTCCCACAAGGAAGGTCCAAATTAAAAAAAAAAAAAAAGATATAGTTTTTGTTTGTTGGTGTTTGTTTTTTGAAAAATCTTTGTGTAGAGGAAAACACTGATTAGGGGTTTGGAAAGCTGCAAATCAGTGTATGTTCTCCAGCCTCTGGCCGGCGGGGAAACCGTGTGGTCGGGCAGTCTGGCTCGCTCGCAGAGGTGCTAACGTGCAGAGCTGTGTGTATCTCAGAGAAAGAGCGAGTGTATCTGTGCTTGATGCTAAATCTGCATTTTCAGCTCCTCCTCGGCTCCAGTTCCATCCGGGCGGGAGGAAA